>PVJO010013681.1:0-50973 GCA_004026905.1 Hystrix cristata | reverse complement strand
CTTGTTAAGAAATCCATGTAAAGGGATTTGGACTGACTTGAGACCAACAGGAAGTTGTGACGGTTTTTTAAGCAGAGGGATGGAAAATCAGAGAAAAAAAGAGGGGAGACCTGCTGGGAGGCCAGGGTAGAAATCCGTGAGTGGAATGAAGGTTGCTTGAAATGGAGGGGGGAGCACCAGGAACAGGCCTGAGAAGTTGAAAAACTCCTAAAATACAAACAAAATCTTGGGTGTAAATGCATTTTTCTGGTGAGACGGTACACGGCTTAGATTCTGAGAAGAAAAACCACAGCACCGTGTCATACCGTTGCCTTAAGAATCATCCAACATCTGTGGTGGGTCATATCCAGAAGTCACAAATACCAAAATTTGCTAGAATGTGAATGAAGAATGAAAACTCATGCAGAAATCTGGTTTTCATTGGAGTCTAAAGTTCTTTCTTTTGAGCTTCTATAACTGAATTCAAACCCACACAAACAGAGGGTTGAGATCTGCCCGGGGCCATCTGTGCTGCTTGATTAGTTGCCCTGGGTTGGAGTCATATTCTACACACAATCTCTTGGTCCTGGTCTGCCCTGATCACCCCCGCTAGTTAGGAGAATATAACTAATTCTTAAGGGCTTCCCAATACAGAAAAGAATGGGAGAGGGAGTGAGTGACAAGAAATATTATGAAGATCCTACTAAAATTCCATTCACTGAGAGCACTTTATTTTCCCCTGGCTGGTCTGGGTTCATCTACAGTAGACAGAAATGTCGAAAGAAGACAGTAACATGTCTTCAAGTCTCAGAGAGTGAAGCTAGAGCAGAATGAGGCAGTGTGGTTTAGTAGGAAGAACAAGGGCGCAGGATGGGAATCCAACTTTATATTGCTCCCAGAAAAGAAAGATCACTCTGCCTGTCTTTGTTATATATTCTGATCACCAAACATCTCTAACCAGGCCTAGGCAGAAACACTAACGGCTGTAAAATTAAAAGTTCCATGGGAAACAACCAACTCTCAGCCCCTAAGTCCTCCCCAAGGCCACAGCTGCGAGACAACAAAGATCCATAAGTCCGGCAGGATGCCTACAGCCAGGAAAGGAATGTCTAGCTCCTCTGGGCCAGATACTCCCCAGGGCCCACAGCCTCAAGATAAGGAGGAACAAAGAAGTACTCTAACCTGCAAAAGTTTCGTGGGTCAGCCGATCCCCTCACTGCCTTCCCGCCATACCCCCTATACGAGCCCTGAGCTGCTTCATTCTGAAGCTTCTCCATTCGCCTTCGTGCTTTGGAGAGGTCTCCCCTCTGGCTTATTCCTGATAAAGCTTGTTGCTGCTGTCCTGAGGCTGTGGTCCCCTTACTCCGGTACAGTATACTCACAGTCTTCCCTGCCTCAGGGTTTGAGTTGCCGTGAGCAGATGCGAGGCAATCTACTGAGAACTGGATTTACATGGAGAACAGTGTGGCCCTTCCCCACATGTCTGTGTGCCCACCTGCAGGTGCACAGACCCAGACATACTTCACACGTGTAGGGTCCATGTTTGGCCTGGGACAGCAGGAGCGTCCTCTTCCCAGAAAGACTAAACCCCAAGAATGTGTGTTTTCTACACGGGGTCCCTCTGTCCTTAGCGATCCTGTCATCCATCTCCTACAGACTCCCTCCAGCCCTTGCACTCAGCCCTGCCGTCTCCTCTACTCTCTGCTGTTTGTTCAGCTTGTCTTCACCTACTTAAAACATATATGTTGAGCATGCTTCAGGCCGGAGTCTGATCAACACGCCCACGTGTTCCCTAAAGGCAGCCTGTGGGGCTCTTCAGTCAGATCTGCGCGGGGTCCTCATCCTCAATGCTCGCCCCGTCAGGTGCACAGAAGCAAGCATCCAGGTGCACTGAGGACAACAACCAGGAAATTCTGGTGTTCACTGCAATTTGGAAACTACTATCACATTTAAATCTTCTCAATAATCCTATGAGGAAACTACTACTATAAAAATCAGAATTACATGGAGGACATCTATGAACTCTCCTACCTTCTTATCCATCATCGAATTGTATTTTCACCATTCTTCCTTGTCTTTCCTCTATCTCAAGGAAGAAGTTGCCCTCTGGCCCTGATGAAGATTAAATCTTCTTTAAAGAATTATCTTTTTGTGGGGGAGGAGGAGTGCCGGGTATGGAACTCAGGGCCTTGTGGTTGTGAGGCAAGTGCTAAATCCCCAGACCCTAAAAGATTATCTTTGATTAAACCTTTCTTTCCTCTTTTAATATTTGATCTGTCAATTAATAAGATAGCAGTATATGTATTGATCACTTAGTATAAGCCAAGTGCTATGATATCCTTTTAGATACATTATTTCATCTAACCTTCAAATATTCTTCTACGCTTTTCTCTGTCTGGCATTTCCACTAACACACATGGTACATGTTTTATAATTTCCCAAGTTTTGGATGTTTTTAGGTTTTTGTTTCGCCACTTTTTCTGTCGGTTTGGAAACTTCTACTGGCATATCTTTGACCTCACTGATTCTTTCCTAAGTTGTGAACAGTCAGCTGGTGAGATCCTCAAAGGGTTTCTTCGTGTCTGTTCGTGTTGTTTTACTTCAAATATTTCCTTTTGATTCTTTCTAGATTTCCAAACTCTGTTTACGCTACCATCTGTTCTTACATGTTGTCCACTTTTTCTATTAGATTCTTACCATATAAATCACAGCTATTGTAAATTCTTAGTCTCCTAACTCAAATCTCTACCATATCTGATCTGGTTGTGACTTGAGGCTGTGTGGAGATTTTTTGCTTGCTATTTTATGTGTTAGCACACCTTGTAATTTTTTACGAGAGCCAGACATTATATATAGAGCTTGAGAAAGATAGACCTTTAGTGTGAGGTTTTATATTTACCTGGCTAGAAGTTAGGCTGTGTTTTAAAGTTTGCTGTAGCTGCAGATGTCAGAGGCCTCAATTTCTTCGAGTCCTTTTGTCTCATCTGGTGTCTGATTTCCTCTAGAGACCCTTGAAGTAGAGTTTGTGCCATGCAGCTCTCTTAGTTGTAATCTATAGCTCTTGTGCTTGAGTCCTGTTGATGTGGTGGTTAGGTGTTGGGAAGGGAAACATTCTCCTATCTTATGATTACTCTCAGTTTTTGCTGGGCCAGCATCTCTGGGCTTCAAGAGAGTTTCTTAGCCTTTGTTTTTTCTTCCCTCCCCTTCTATGAGGCAGGCAGGGAACACGGGACTGGAGGTGACTCACTGCCATTTCCCCAAGTCAGATAAGGCTCTGGTAAAGTAGTTCCCCTTGTGGGCAGAGGTTTGTTATCAAGAACCATCTGGGCAGATTTCAAAATGACTTCCCCCTCCTTATGCCTCGAGCAGGAGATGTTTCTCTAACCTTCACTGTTAGAACCTGGTCGGGGTTCCTGGAAGTAACATTCTCAAAAGTGTAGGGGTTTCTCTGAGCCCGGGATGCCAGGAGTTTCTCAAACTAGTCCCTTCTCTGCCTCTAGCTATTCATCAACTACCACTTATGGGTTCCCACCAGTTACTGTTTCTAGCAGCTCCTGAGAAACTGATTTTTGGGATTCACCAGTCTCTCTGGGGTTTGTCTAGTTTACCTGTGCTCTGAGTCAGAGATGGTCTGAGTGTGTCCCCCAAGGGTCCATGTGTTGGAAGCTGGGTCTCCAGGGTGGTGGAAACTTTAAGAGATAGGCCCTCATGGGAGTTGTTTTGGGTTCACATGGCTGTCCTAGGAGGAGATAAAGGTAGTTCTTGGGGGATCCAAGTTAGTTCTCCTGGGTCCTGCTCTCTGGCTTCCTGTCTTGCCCTGTGATCTCTCCCTCCCTCTCACAGTGTTGCTGCCCTAGTGATTCCATCTGCCAGGAGGCCTTTGCCAGGACTGAGCTGACACTGGCACCACACTCTTGAACCTCCAGAACTGTGAGCTAAGTAAACCCTTTTCCCTTAAAAATTACCTAGCCTCCTGTATTTCATGATAGTGACAGAAAACAGGCTATTACACCTCATGATCTCAGCTCTGTGATGGATCCAATTAGAGTTGTTGACTGGTTTTTCAACTTTTTCTGGTAAGGACCTCTAAATTGTTCTCATGCCATGGGGGGAACCAGAAGTCTTCATCAAATTTTTACAACTCTATCCCAAATAGACCAGGAAACAGGCTCAGGATTTTAAATTAAGTGGCATAATGTTGCACAGTCAGTGAGGGGTGTTGTACTAAAATGATAATTAAATTAGGATTCAGGCAAAGATCTTTACTAGGGCCCAGACGGAGAGTTACATAAGCACAGGCTGCTTTGGAAAGATGTTAACCTGTGTGTGTGTGTACATGGGTGAATGGGTGTGCATTTCTGAGTCTTTGTATGGAAGAAGTCTGGGGGGTGTCAGCTGATGTCAGGAAGGGAACAGACTGAGGACGGTTGCCAGAATCCTTGTTTTTGCCATAAAGTCAGTCTTTTCATCGTCAACAAACAACCTGTTTCTTAGGCTGATTTCAAGAAGTCACACCTTGTAGACTGACAGCTTTTTAGTAAACGCCTATTGTGTGCCAGGACTGTGATAGTGCTGAACAGATACAAAACTATGTCCTTACTCTTGAGTGCACATCTCTGGGAGGGGAAATGGTTATGAGCAAGCAAGCCTACAGCACGTCAAGGGACATTAAGTCAAATGAAGAAAACTAAAACCAGAAAAAATGGGATTAAGAATCCTGGGGATATTGCTTTGAAAATACAATCAGAAATAGACTCTGACCAAAGTGCCATTTGAGCAGAAACCTGAAAGAAGTGAAGGCACTAGCCTCGTGGCTGTCTGGGAAAAGAGAGCACAAGCAGGGGAAGGAGGACCCAAGGTCTTTGAGGCCTGCATCAGTGGTAGAGATACAGGCTCATTTGTTCTGCACATGACTTAAGGCTCTGAAGACAGTCATCAACCGCACTGGATGACAGATGCCAAGTCCAGAAGAACCTTGAAATGCTGGAGGCATGGACCATATTGAGTAATTAGTTGATCAGTACAAAAATCTAAGGTCTGGAACTTTATTCCAAGGAGGTCATGGCGTAAGAACAGGACTTGCCAGATCTGGTTTGGTAACCGTGGCAGGTACGGCACCTTCCTCCAGCCAAGGCCCTGGCCTCCTAATGTGAAGGACACAGGACCTCAGGTGCCAGCTATGGGTCATCTGGAGAAAAGAGTTTTGCATCCAAAGGTGGGGAAGGGCGTCAGGAATCAAGACGTGGAACTTGCTAAAGGTCAACACTCTCTAAAGATAAGCTCTGAGTCGGGTTCCTACTCAAACTCATTGTGCAGGTGCAAATGAAAAGTGACCTAATAATAATATGCGTGACAGCTTAAAAATACTGTAAAATCTGTGACACGATCCCGTGGAAATGATCTAAAATTTAAGAACATAATGTCCATAAGGGCAGGGATTTTGTTGTCGCTGTTGTAGTTATGGCTATATCCTCAGAGATTAAAAGATACTGTACATAGTAAGGCCCATTTATTTCTTCACAAATACATAAGTGAAAAGGCTTGTGTGTTTATAAAATGTGCATTGCTAATTACATTAGAAGTTAAATATTCTACAATAGGTTACTGTTTCTGTAAATAACGATTGAACCGCTCTTTGAATTTAACTCTTTGAATTTTAAAAAGCAAACACGATGATTTTAAGAGTCCACGAAACCAGAATTCAGTCCTATGCCATCGGAATAGAGGTGCACTGATTTCGTATTAAAGATACAGGGACCGCATGACCACACAGTGACTTATTGGCATTTTAAAAGTTCTTTTGGCAGTAAAAAGTTATATATTACTGCTAAACAATTCTACCACAAATTTGAAAATGATTTTCAGACCTTCTGAAAACAGATGTGGATACAATGCCGGTTCCCACGCAGGGAAGTATGAGACCAGCTAATGCCAGCAAGCAAGTGGAAGGGCCAGAAACTCTAGCGGCAGCCATCCACCGGCTTGGAAAACGCTTATCAGCTGGCCTGTGTGCCAGGTCCTGATGAGGCTATGGGAACGCAGAGATGGCCCAGTTTTTGGCCTCGCTGCAGAGTCCTGCCAGGGAAAAGAGGTTAACACATTAGGGCAACACAGTGTGAAGACCTCGGTCAGAGATGGGCCGGAGGCACAGATTCCGGGTGAGATGAACGGAAGATGTGGATATTGACAAAGACAGAAGATGGCATTTGAAGGGGCAAGACCTGGAAAATGATGTATCTGTGAAATGACAAAACTGGTATGATACCTGGAAGAACCCAGAACAGATTTTAGGGGAGCAAGACGTTGATTTCTGTCTGTGTCTCTCTCTCACACATCTGCTTCTTGGAACTATAAAATACAGAACCGAGAAGGTAACACAGACCTCAGATGGTTCGTCCTCACTCACTGCCATTTACTAGTTCTGTGCTTCCCTTCAAATTTCTGATTCCCTCAGTCTTACCTTGCCTATAAATGGGGATAACAGTGTCTACCTTGTGGAAGGGGTCGATGGGAGACGGAGCTATGCCCAGATGTTAATAGTGTTCCTCTACCGCTTATAAAAGGATATGTTTTTCTTTCTTCTTTATCTTTCTCTGTATTTTCCATTGCAAAACACAGTGTGTTCTGTGGCAAGGATGTTACTGCAGTCCCGTTAGGCCTGTGGTTCCTGGCCTCAGGGCTTGCTTGGGAGGAAAGTTGTTCTTCAGCCCAGGTACTTCCACAGCTAGACAAGCACTCGACCAGTGAGCTACGCCCCCGGCCCTGCTTCTTCTTACCAATGACTTTCACGGGGCAATTTTCAGAAAGAAAACTGTCAAACGAGAGGTATTGACACGGCCCTTAAAATGTGTTCTTAAATGGCTCCTCTAGCACCACAGCTCCACAGAAGCACTTTACATCATGCGAGCTCTTAAAGAGAAGGGCCAGGCCTAGCATGTAATTTAGCCTGAGCCCTTTATTTTTTTCCAGGAAAACGCTTATCGTACGCTTGTGCCCTGGTGAGCCTCTTCCTCAGAGGAGACACAGTGAAACATTAAACTGTGGCACATTTTGAACTAGAGGTGTGAGCACAGAGTACAGTGCTCTTTGCATCTAAACTTCCCCTTTGTCCCTGTCCAGTTGCAAACTTCAGTCACTCAAAGAGACGCTCAAAAATGATCATCTCTACGAGGAATGATCAACGAATAAAGGTAAAGTGGTAAGAAAAAATTATCTCTATAAACGTTCCTTCCTCCCATATCAGCACCCACTCCCCATTTCCTGTCGATAACTGTTTGCTTCTTGGGACATGTGCAGCCACTATAGCATCTAGCAGGCTGCAGCATAGCTCTTCTATGAGGGTCTCTTTACCGTACATCACATGTAAGAGATAAGATTTCCCTACAATAAACAGATGAGGCCATCCTACTCTCTAAGGAAAGAAATATCTAGGTTCTTCTACAACCTATTTGTGATTTACCAGTATACATAGCATATTAGGGTTGGGAAGTTCTTCTGTTGACCTTGACCTTCTAACACCAGGGACCACATCTTATTCATTCATCTCTACATGTCAGAGCCTAGTACCATATGCTGTCTTTCATTCACATAGGTGGTAATTAATGCACTAATTCATTTTGACAAATATTCACTGAGTGTCTACCATATACTACACGCAGTGCTAGTTGTTACAAATCTGATGGGGAACGTTGCAGACACGGCTTTGCTGTACAGTTTGGGAAGGCAAAGAAATATTAAATAATCCTACAAAAAATTATACTGTGTGAAGACTACTCCAAAAGAAAAATACGTAAATGAACAAATGAATGAAGGAATGTATTTTCTATTCCAAGAGTTATTGTTTGTTATATGTGTTGCTGTAAATCCAAATCTCTTTATCTTGTACTTGTGCAGTTGGTTATGTGGATCTGAATAGGTGATTTTGTTCCTCTATTAGCTTTCATTTTGCTATATTTGTCCATCAATCTAAACTGCTCAAATCCTGGGATGCGCAGGCCTGATCTCAAGTTTGTTTTCCTCAGTCAGCAGGTGTGGCTACCATGATGGACCTCACATACTCAGGCTGGTGAAAAGAGTACAGAGAGAAATTTGTGGGAGGAAGGGACATACCTTAGCAGTACACATCAGAACCATGAACATGTCCATGTCCTTTCTATTTGCAAGCACATTTCCAGAAGCCTATCCTAGCAAATGAGTACCAAATAGAAAAAAGTATTATGCAAGAAACTCTGTACTCCACTATTTATAAGAATAAGTGGCAGATTTAAAAATCCTAATATCTTATAAGAGGTATGATTAAGATAAACTCAAAGAGAATTCCTGAGGGGAAAAAAGCCTGCATTGTATTATTAGAAAAGTGCGTCAAAAACCCTTTCAGGTTCCAATGTGTCTCAGAACTCATTTGATGTTAATAAACATTTATTGCTAATGAAGGGAATTACGAAGATAGTTTTTAAATAGATGGTTAAGAATGCAGAAGGCTTAGTTATTAAGATACTTGTTTATATGGTACTGATGGGGAACTTCTGAGGCGAACATCCCTGTATTAATGAGACTGTCTTGGGCGACGGTCCAACTAGTTGATGCTTATGGCCTTAAATTAAAAATAAAACAAAGCAATGGTATTATAAATTAACTTGAATTGTAGCACAAATACTGCATTTAAAATTCTATTGCTAACAAAAAAAATAGGAAGGAGACTAATATTAGACAAGAGGAAAGGAAAGAGGGAAAAGAAGAGGGGGGATAAGGGTGAGGAATGGGGGCATGAATATGATCAAAAAACATTTTACACATTGAAATTCACTCCAAGAGAGGTGAAACTAGGGAGGGAGGCAGGGGCGATGATGGGGGGACAATTAAAGTATATTATGTGCATATACGAATCTGCCAAAATGAAACCTGTGACTTTATATATAACAGATATGCAATAATGAAATGTGGGAAAATTCAAATATTTGAGCGCCTGCCTACTCTCCACTGGACATATTTGCTGCTGGCTGTGGGGGAAGAGAGAAGACAAAAATCCCTGTCTCATGGAGCTCATGGCTCAGTAGAGGGGGCAAATACTACACCAGTCAGCAGGCAAAATAGAGAACATGTCAGGAGGCAATAATGCAACGGGAAAAAAGTAAGCGAGGGAGAAGAACAAGGAGTCCAGCTCAGAGAAAGAAGGGGCAGCAAGTGAAGGTTTAAAGAGAGTGATCAGACTCGGCCACCCTTGGAAAAAGACTTTGGGGCAAGAGGAGGTGAGAGAGTCAGCCCACAGTTTGCTGTGCCACTACAGTCCAGGGGGCAGCTAGTTTTGAGTAAACTGAATTATAAAGACCAGCAAGTTACTTTGTGTAGACAGTACAGTCTCAGAATTCCTTGTCACTTTCAATGAACCACGAGTACACCCAGCTAGCTCATACCGGAGATTCTGTGTCTCTTCCCTCCAGGCAGCCAACTGCGCGAGCCCCCCCCCCCCCCCCGCTGTGGGCACCCTGCTCTCCCACATACGGGGAGCCCACTGTCCCTGTCGCCCTTAAAGCTAATGAGATGCAGAGGCAGCATTAGTGTTTGCTTTTGTTGCATTTGTATTTGGTGAGTGGGCAAAGTTTCACTCATTTAGAAGCAAAATAACCCATTCTGAGTCCTTTTTTAGAGCTCGGAACGTGAGCTTGTATAGTTTAAAAGTACTATAATTTTGTTGTTAAGTGCTCAGAGTTGCCATATTTGAAATGAGGGTGCTAACCAAAAGTATGTATTTTTGTTAATCATTATTTTATTACAATGGCATTTGTAGTTTCTGACTGTGGTCCTGTTCTAGCAAACGACTTAACTTTCTCCCCAGTGACAAAGTTTAACTTTAGAGACAGTCAGAGGGACGACATGCAAGCTCAATCAGGAGAAACTCTCTCATCATGGCATCCCCAGTTCCCTAACTCAGTGCCTGGCCCACGGGAGGCCCTTGATAAGTGCTCCTGCATAAACAAATAGCCCCCAAGATGATAACTTTGGTACAGAGAGGAGCGGGAAAGGACAGGTGTAGGGGCCACATTGCTTAGGAGTAGGAGAAGAAAGATGGAGGCCTGGGCGATAATTCTTCCCCCACTAAGCTCTGGGATGACGGGAACCAAGTGAAGCGTGCATTTTTAATTGCACAAGGGAAAGGCAGGAGGGAGGAGATGAAGTATAAAAAAACTAGCAGGTGAATATGGCAGTGCATATCTGTAATTCCAGCACTCTAAGAGGCCGAGTCAGGAGGCTTCCAAATTTGAGCCTAACCTGGGCAGTTTAGCAATTTAGCCACACCCTAACTCAAGAAATTTAAAAGTGGGGGGAAGATTACCTCAGCCTTAAGATCCTGGGTTTTCCATCCCAGTACCACCAAACAAAAAGAAAAAATTGTCACATACCTCAGACCCTTGAGACACTGAGTTGCTTTGGTGAATTTATCTAACTTCTTGAAAACTCAGTTTCATCATTTGAAAAATGGGGATGGCAATACTAACCTCACAACGCTGGCACAGAAATATGGAGGATCAGGTGTGCAAAGCAGCAGGCACAGAAACCGTTATCGCAAAAAGCGAGAGAGGACCCTCATGTCTGAACGGAACGTGTGTACCTCCAGAGGCAGTGCAGAAGGCGGTTCCCAGCAGGACCTGGGGCCGGACTGCTGGGTTTGAGGAACTCACTTAGAGCTCGTCATTTTAGGAAAGTTACCCAATTGTTCTGTGCCATGAGTTCCTCAGGTGTGAAAAACAGGATAATCATGCTTCCTTCGCCATGCTGCTCTGAGGATTAGATCAGCTAATGAATGGAAGCTGCTCAGAAGAGTGCCTGGCACTCGCGCACCAAAGAAGCACTAATTCTCATCATCATTATCCAGGATGCTGGGTATTTCCAGTCTCATCCACTTTCAGCCCTCCAGGGTATGTGGGAGCCATAAGGGGATGGACAGGAACACACAGTGTGTCGCGGGGACAGCGGAGGACATGGAGGTGGATGGCTGGTCTGCCTCATCACAGTCAGGGCTCCCAAACCCAGGCCGGCACCAGATTTGCCTGAGGCCGCTGAAACACAGGGTGCCGGCCTCACCCTAACGGCGCCTGATTCAGCACGTCTGGTGGGCAGAGCTTTACATGGCTAACAAGCTCCCAGGTGCGGCTGATGCTGCTGATGAGAACACGCTCTGAGACTCACGGCCATCTAATAAGAACAGACGTCAAGCCAGGCATGATGACGCACACCTATTATCCCAGCACTTGGGAGGCTGAGGCAGGAGGATCAGAAGTTCAAGCTCGGCCTTGGCTACATGGTGAGACACTGTCTCAAAAACATAAAAGCACAAAGACCAAATGTCAGAAGCTACAACAGGAAGAGAAAGAGTCATCAAGGTATAGGAGCCTTGAAACAGTCCCAGACAGGACAGAGTTCTGGACAATCTGTTCATTCATTTACTCTGTAAATACTAACTGGTTGCCCCCAATGAGCAGTGCCCTGTATTCATCTATCAGTTGCAATGACAAGACTTAAAATGAGCAGAAACGCTGAGGTGAGAGGACTAACGATTTATTGAAATAAACTGGAACAGTGTCCTAGAAAGAAGCAATCTCTCCAGCAGATCTAACACTAAACATCACTTTTTTATTACAGTAGAACAGACCTATACCTAAAACAAAACTTAGCATTTTTAAGTGTATGGTTCAGTGTCATCAAACACACACTGCAATGTATCATCGCCACCGTCCATCTCCAGAACTTTTCTCACTTTCCCAAACTGAGACTGTGTGTATTCACTAAACAAGAATTCTCTCATTCCGCTTTCCCCCAGAAACTACTATTCCATTTTCTATCCCTGTGAATGTGTCCATGGGAAGTACCTGCTAGGACTCAAACAGTATTTGTCCTTTTGTGACTGGCTTATTTTGCTTAGCATACTGTCTTCGAACCCCTCTACAAATAAATCACATTTTATCGATACATTTGGGTTGTTTCCATCTTTCATGAGTAACGCTGCTGTGGAGATTGGTGTACAAATATCTGTTCACGTCCCTGCTTTCGATTCTTTGGAGTATATACCGCTAAACATCACTACGAAGCCCATTAACTTAATTTGGTGACAATTAAGATCCCAGCTCCTCCCCTCCACACTGACGCGTTTCTGCTTCCTACTAGACCTTTCGCTCTTCTGCCATTCTGGTGCCCAGTCCCTCAGGTACTGCTATGTGATAAATCACCTACAACTCCAGGCACACTGCCGCAAGCTGGAATGATTCGGTTTGAATGCTTTCCTGGCTGAAAGGATGCGTGTATGCATCTTCCTTTCCCTGTAATGGCAACCTCGGCCACTTCACTGTTCGCTGTCCAAATGCACCTGTGCCGGGAACACATCCAGTATTGTGGGAAAGTTAACAGTCTTGGGGGCAGACACTTTGATAGAGGGAGCTGGCTGTACTACTTACAGGCTGCTTGAGCAAGTGATTTACTCTCTCCAGTTTCAACTTTCTGGTCTGAAAGCAGGGACAATAGTTCCTATGTACTAGGGTTGTTGTTTTGAGAATGAAACAGCGATAAGCTAAGCTAAGGTCAGACGAACTGAGATAAAATAAAGCACTTAGCATACTGCCTGGCATAAAGAAAGGACTCAACAAATACTGGCTGTTAGTACTGTTGGCCACTTCTTCCAACATGCCAAGGACTTCCTTGCCATACAAGGACATTACAATGAACATAGTCTCACTTGGCCAGAAGCCTAGAATCCTAGACAATAGCAGACAATTTTTTTTAAAATCATAAGACTCGGGGTTGGGGATTTAGCTCAGTGGTTAGAGTGCTTGCCTGGCAAGCACAAGTCCCTGAGTTCAATCCCCGGCACCAGCAAAAAAAAAAAAAAAAAATCATAAGACTCAAAATTACAACCTGGCCCTCAGAGATTAAAAGATGCCTTCAAAGAGGGAAAGAATTTGGGAACACAGTCCTCTGAAGAACCCACACATCGTCCCAGAGTCTCCAGCAGCCAGCTAGGAGCTGTACACATTCATTCTGAGTTTTTTCAAAAGTCAATTGGCAAACGCCAGACAAAAATGAATTCCAGAACAATGGAAACTGGATGGTCACAGCAAATCGGGCCAGTCCTCCCCCAGATCACCCCAGTCCTTCTGGGATGTGTTCCGACAACTCGGTGGCCCCTTTCTAAGCCTCCGCGAGGGGACGACGTTCCTGCCACTTCCCCTGGAAGAATATTCCACAGTGAAATATGACTCATTGTCAGGCCCTTGCCTTTGAGATTCCCTTTCTTCTCTTGACCCACTTTCGTCTTGCTGTGCCCTTTTGTGCAAAGTCAAAGGAAGCCTCCCCTGGAGGAGCTTGCTCTGCAAGCATGGACATTCAAAGACCATTACCACCTCTTAAACTCAGTCCTGTTCATTTAGCCAAGCAAAGCATGTGTAATTCTTTTAATCTTCCCTCATAAATCAGTCTCTATGTTCCCTTAATAGTCCTCCTCTCGCACTTTGAACTCCTTCTAGTCTGGCTGTCCTGAGCTCTCGCTCCGTTTACACGAGAGAATTGCCAGTCAGTCACTCAGAGCCCAGCTGGGGCGTCCACAGGGCCTCGCCAGGTTCCCGCTCTCACTGTGCCGCCTGCCGGGAGTCCCGGGAGCCAGGCAAGGGCAGCGTGACCAGCCCAGAAGGAGCAGGTCCTGCCCGGTGGCCAGCCCCACTCAGACAGGCGCCCAGCATCTGCTGCCTCCCCGTTGAGGCCTTTTGAACGGGGCTGGCCCACCTGGCTGCAGCCAGGCACTGCACAGAGGTCGCCTGAGCAGCACGCTCCTGCCTCTCCTGTTTGATGCCTCAGTGCGTCCACCTTGCGCATGGCTGCTACCTACAGCACAAAGAGGGCCACGGGAGAAGCCCCGGCAGAGTCTTACCTGGAAGGTACCAGCGTGGTCCTCTTCCTTGTCACCCTCTCTGTTTTCCTTGAGCGCAATTAATGTGAAGCCTCTGAAGTAGGAGGGCGGGGCAGCGGAAAGCGTCACTGTGAGAGAGAAGAAAGCAATTTCTGAGCAGAGGGATCAGCTGTGCTCTGTTGGTTAAATGAGGTGGGCCCAGGTCTCCATGAGCAACCCACACCTGTGGGCAGAGGGCGGAGGATGCTGGGAAAGGCTCACCTGTAGCACAGAAAGTCATCACCCTCTTTGAGCAGCTCCCTCATACATTTCAGAACCTGAGTAGGACCTGATTAGCTCTCTCACTTGGAAACTCTACCGCCAACCACGGCTGCCTTCGCCCAGTAAGAAAGGGCCCAGTGTGATAAAGGCCCTGGTTAGAAACGCCAATCTTGACAATTGTCACATGTTACACACACCTTCATTAGCTTGGCCAGAAAGCTATTTAGCTCCTCCTCACATAGACTCCTCCACGATCCTTTTGTGGCACAGCGGCTGTGTGTTCTCCTGAGCATGTTTCATTTTCCTTGTGGAAATTCAGCTGGACCACATTTTCCAGCCTGCCTCACGTTAGGTCTGCGGTGCCAGAGTTCTCCCAGTGAGAAGCACAGGCAGACATGGGATCTGCGACTCCCAACCCCGGCCCACTCAACCTTTCCCATGATCCTCTACTCCCATCTCTGCCTGCCAACGCAGGGGACTCAGCAGAGGACTCTGACACCCTAGGGAAAGGACAGTGGAGTCACAGAAGGAAGGACACTGAGGTTTTGAATAAGTACACAAAGAATCACACACTGACCAGGAAGACCCATATTATAGTTTCCATGAACTGGATATAAACTTACATTGTGAGGGCTCATTTGTTACAGTAGTTGGCATTTTGATTCTGTAAAATTATTTTTCCACTGAAATCTGGTTCAAGGGCCTTCTCAGCGATGCAGTGATGGCCAGCTCGTTGGGTCCCCAGTGTCCTGGGATGGAAATCTTTTATTGCAATTTTTTTATTCTGAATTGCAATTCTCTGTTGACCTGCCTTCACATAGGACTGTGAGTTAGTGTGGGAGAGAGGCTGGGTTTTGACTCCCTTTATATCCCTTCACCAAGCAAATAGTAGATGTTCGAGTGTCTTCAAATGGATGTAAATTGGGATTTAAACTACTTTGTTGCCTTAATGAAAGTGCTAAGGTTCTGGGCTTTAGATATGGATTGATGTAAGAACTTCAGGGGATCCCAGGTACCCTCTAATCCAGCCTTCCAATTTCATGGATAGAAAACCAAGACAGAGAGAGGTCAAGAGATACTCCACAGGTCATCAAACCAACAATTTAGGACCCAAATCGAAGGTCCCCTTGGCCCCATCCAATATTTTATCCGTGGTTTCACATACTGAATACTGAATATATTCATCATGATTCAGACCTTCTGCAGGTATGGACCGATTAATTTTTTAAACCACACAAGTCATTTCACTTAACCTGTATTATTTATGTAATTATGATAAACAACCCACATTTGGGGAGGAGCATTTAACCCTCCAAATTGCTCAAAGTGTTTCAATCATGACAGTGAAGCACCTTGAAACTCCAAAAATAAAGCCACTGTCTTGGAGAGTGTAGCGTAGTCCATGAGCCACCAACACAAAGATATCACAGAGAACTTTAAGATGCAGAGATGTACAAATATCACACCATGATTAGTCAGTTCTTCCCACAAAAGTAAAGGAGCATTCTGATTGGCTGCTGAGGTCTAACTAATGAAACGGAGAGAAAGATGAGGAAAAAGCACGATAAAGTAAGAACAGTAAGAAATGTGAGGTGCTCAGCAGTGTGGAGCAGAAAATGATGCTTATGACGTTAGGAGAGCTGGGATCGCTGCTGCTGTAATTCCAACCTCCAGCACCTGTGGATGTGATTTCTGTTGGAATTAGAGTCTTTGCAGATGTAATTAGTTAAGAAGAGGTCAGACTGGATCATGGGGGCCTTAGATCCAACCTGATTGGTCTTGCTAGAGACAGAAGGATGAGAGAAGAAAGTCCTGCTGTTTTAAGCCATGGTCTGTGGCAATATGCACGGCTTCTCAGGGATCCGACCTAAGATCCAGGAGGAATTGCTCGCTCTCCATCCGGCCACCGCCTTCAGGTTAAAGCTTGGACTCCACAGGCCAAAGGAAGGGCCCTTGGCCCCGCCCTCCAGCTTTACCTGCCGCATCCCACTGCCCACGTGCCACATTCATCCTGGGATTCACAAGCAGTTTCCTGAAAAGCTCCATCAGCTTACCTGAGTGTATTTTCTCACAAGTTCAGCTTCCTCCCAAACTTCTTCAGAATAAGCTACATTTTCACCTTTTGTGTGATGTTTCTCTGACTTCCTCATAAAGACTCAGTTCTCTTTTTCGCAGATCCTATTAACATTAGAAACACTTGCAGGCCTTCCCAGGCAGGGTGCTGCAGCTCAGCTGTGGGCTGAGGCAGCTCCTGGCAGGACCGGCATCTGGTCTCAGCCGGGCTCCCTTCTAGCACCAAGATGCCTGAGAGGGATGGTGTGGCGAAGAAGGATGACAGCCAGGGCTAGGAACCAGAGACCACTGCCTCGCCCATCCTAAACGTGTCGCCACAGCCATCCATGCCAAACCCTGGCCCCAAACAAACACTGCAACAGACTTGCCACCCGAAGCCATAAAGGTAGCCAGGACAGCACCTACGTGGAAAGGGGCAGCTGCCCCCAGGCGCTGCTAGCCTCTTCCATAGGCTGAGAATCCTGGAAGAGTGACGTGTGCAGTTTGGGAGAAGGTTGCTACATCTCAAACAGTGAAGAGGCTTTTGGTCTTTGCAACTCCAGACAAGATCTTGGAGAAATTTTAAAAACAAGCCCCAAATAATAACAATAAAGGCAAGAAATTAAAACTACATGGCCAGGATGGGGGGAGGGGCTTGGTTGTTTTGTTTCTGTTTCTGATACAAAGTCTCTCTGTGTAGCCCAAGCTGGCCTCAAACTCCTGATTGTCTTGCCTCAGTTTCCCAAGTGCTGGGATTGCATGCAGGCACCACCATACTTTTAAGGAACTTTTTGATTGTTAATGATGAAGAGGTTGTTAAGTAGGAGTAATTTGTTAAGTAATACTGTACACAGAAAAACACAGGTGAATATATTAGGGGTGTGTGTGCATAGTTTTTAAATAATAAGACTAAAAAGTAAAAAAAAAAAGGTAAAAGTACTACACATTGAACTCAGGGCCTCATGCTTGTGAGGCAAACACTCTAACCACTGAGCTAAATCCCCAGACCTGAATACAGGTTCTAAAATCCCAGACCCCAAACAGCCTGGAACTTGTTACTCTGGATTTCCTGGCATCCTACATAACAGCTGGAAGGAATGGTGAGGACACCTGATTTACCTCCTTCATTCCCTGACAGAGCTTCTGAAATCCGGACTCAAGATCACACCAAGCCAGATGACAACTAGAACACAGGCACCTTGCCATCCAGGTGAAGGGATTTATCCTGATTATAAACTAAAATAACATCTACATGATGTTTTGGCAGTTCTGGAGATTGCTTCTAATCCAGTTTACAACTGACAGAGAAAACCTGTCACGCTGCTTTGCAGATTTATATTTTAAAGGTCCTTGTACAGATGTAAAAATGGTTTTAAATCTCGTAAGAACTATACTGAGTATTTTGTGAAAAAGTAAATAAAAATAATCAAGACTGGTAACTTAGTTTTGAGAAGTCACTGAATTTTCTTCCTCCTCACCAGGAACTTGCAGTTAATCAAATCCAGTAGTTCTTACGATTCTCCAAAGGTCCTTAAAAAAATAAAGAGGACTTGGAAGCTATTTTCTGTATCTGTAAGTCTATGATGTCTATGTTAAACCCAACAAGGTTAATAAGTATATTTTACATAAAAGCCTATATAATTAACACAACCACACTTAACCTCAAAGTATCCATGTGAAGTATAAATGAACCAATACATATAAAGTCCTTAAAATCACCTGTTGGCATACAATAGGCACTAGATATATATTTGTATTTGTAATTATCAGTGATGAGATTATCACAGTACATTCCATTTTGAGTTTATGTGTTTGTTTACAAATTTGTAAGTCCTTCCAGGGCAAGACCCACATCTGATTAGTACAGAGTTGATGTGCAATTGAACTTACTGAATAGTGTTTGTGGACTGTAAGAGTCAGTATCATTAAAAATGTCAATGTTCTTCAAATTGATCTACAGATTCAGTGCAAGCAAAGTGAAAGCCTCAGCGTGTGTGTGTGTGTGTGTGTGTGATATTGACAAACTGGTTCTAAAATTTATATAGAAATGCAAAGGGGCAAGAATATCATGGGAAAGATGTAAAAAAATTGAAGGGCTCATTTTACCAGATAGCAAGACTTATGCAGTTATGGAAATTAGGGTTAGGGCCGCAGTAGAGCAAAGAAAAAAAAATTGGGCCAGTTGAACAATGTAGTAGGATTCAAACAAATTCCACCAGTATATGGAGACTGTTGTTACTGTTTTTGAGACAGGGTCTCACTGTGTGGTTCATGCTGGCCTTGAACTCACTACGTAATCCAGTCTGGCCTCGAACCCACAGCGATCCTCCTACTTCAGCCTCCCGAGTGCTGGGATTATAGGCGTCCCATCACACCTGGCTGGAGATTTGATTTATGGTAATGGATGTACTGCAGAGCAGTAGGGAAAATACTTTCAATAAATGGAGCTAGGACAACCGAGTAGCCATATAGAAAAATATGGATTTAGCCCTTACCTCATATCATGTACAAAATAAGATTGCAGAGCTAAAAGAGAAGGGTAAACAATGGATACAAAAAGGCAAAGTGTTAGATACAAGCTAACAGGCAAAGGGTCCAAGGGAACAAGAAGAGGGCAAAGGGGGAGGGGAACAGGAATCCAGAGGAATAATGATATCTTAAAAACAATAACCTAATAAACCAAACTTAAAACTGTGACACGTACACCAGGCACTACAGTAACTTTATGTAGTTGTGATTTAATGCTGCATCTGTGTGCTTGTTTGCATTGCTTGCTGTCATAAGCAAGAGGCACAGTGTATTGTGGCCTGTAAGTTTGTGTAATGGCCTGTAAGTTTGGTAATGTTGTATAAATTTTAATAAAAAGAAGATTGCAGAGCTAAATGTGAAAGTAAAACAATGAAGTTTTTAGGAGGTAGCATAAAGTAAAGTGTGAATGGCCTTGGATCAGGAAAGACTTTTTAAATAGGATATAAAAAAGGGACTGACCATAAAGTACAAGATATGAAAAGGAAGTGATATCAAATTTTCACCCACTGAAAGATTGAGTGAAAAAGAAGTCACAGTGTGAAAAAGATAATCACAATCATATAAGCACCAATTGACTCTTATCCAAAGTATATAAAGAGCTTTTTTAGATCATTAAGAAAAAGACACTTCAATAGAGAAAAATAGACAAAATTATCAACTAATACTTCACAAAAGAAGGTGCCTGCAACCAACAAACATATGAAAAGGCTCTCAACCTCATTAGTGAACAGAGAAATAAAAATTAAATCCACTATAAAATATGTCTGCTTATCCCCCAGACTGACTAAATTGCAAAGAATCCACAGTATCAAATATTGTTAACTGGAGCTTTCATACAATTTTGATGGAAGTGAAAGTAAGTTGTTGGAAAATTCTTGGGCAGCATTTACTGAAATCGAACATACACATACCTTATGATACAGGGATGCACTGCCTAAGTCAGCAGAAATACGTATATATGTGTAACAAAAGGCATTTATAAGAATGTTCATAGGGCAACCCACTCAGGTTCCCTCTTGTCTCTCAGGAGCTCGCTTTCTCTCCCTCAAAAAATTTCCTACTCTTAAAAAAAAAAAAGAATGTTCATAGTCTAGCAGCACTGGACTGGCAACACTCACAGGGCCATCAGCAGTAGAAGGATGTACCAATCGTGGCATCTTCATGTGACCAAATACCAGCTGGTATATGCAAATATACCAGAAATACACATGACAGGGATAAAGCTCACAAACATAAGCCCGATGGCAAGAAGACAGACACAAAAGAATACAAATCGGCATGGCTACACTTCAATGTATAACATTCAGAAACAGGCCTAGTAATCTGTGGGGTGGAGGTCAGGGCAGCAGACAGTGGGAAAGGGGAGCACTAGGTTTGGGGGACAGGTGGTGTGTTACTGGAGCAATGGTCACGTTTATTATTATTATTATTCTTACTGTACTGGGGATTGAACCCAGGCCTTTTGCACTGAGCTGTACCTCCAGCTTTTTAAAGAAAAAAAATTTTAAATTTTATTTACTTAGGGAGATTAAAATCACCAAATTGCCCAGGCTGGGCTCAAACTTTCAATCCTCCTGCCTCAGCCTCCCAGAGTACTGGGATTACAGATGAGTGTCATGACTCCTGGCTACATTCTATTTCTTAGTTTGGATCCTGTTACTGGGAGTATATTCCACATGTGATCACTAACCTGTATAACGCGTGAACTTTACTGTCAATTACATTTTGATAAAGTTTATTAAAATGTTTCTGAATGATAAATAGCCATCTTCTTATAAGGTTAGGCAGGCCCTTAAAGGGCTAATCATAAACTCAGCTTCCCAGAATGCTGGATATCTGCACGTTCTAGAAAACTAAGGTTGCCCTCTAACTTATTAAATACAACACAAAGATGGCGGCTCTGGAGGCTGAGCTCAGCGTGGGCTTCCCATTCATACTCATCACAGGCGATGTGGTTATTACACAGTAAAAATTGAAGTTAGCCAGGAGTCCCTTTCCCTCCAGAGAGCTCCATTATACGACTTCCACCTGAAAGGCACGAATGTACAGCACATTCTGGTTCCCAGCAACAACCAAAGATGACTGATAATAAATAATAGAATCTTCTCTCTAATGACTCTTCTCAAGTGCCTCCCAAGAGAGGCCATTAAGAGATTAAAAAAAACAAAACAAACAAACAAAAAAAAACCAAGGAAAATGCTTAGGAAGCATTTTTTTTTAAACAAAAAGAAGACAAAGAAAGGTTATTTGGAGTCATCCTGTGAGTACACAGAGGGGAGTGGTTAAGGGCAAAGATTTAAGATTAAAATCCCAGAGCTACCACTTATTAATGATGTGACCTCTAGCAAGTTGCTGAGCCTCCTGTTTCCTCATTTTTAAAAAGAAGTTAGTGATACTGCCTTTCTGTGGAGGAATCTTGAATGGAGTAAATAAATACTGAGCGCAACACCTGGCACTTGTATGGAGTACGAGAATTGTGAAGGATGAGGGTGGTGGTGGCAGATTTGAAGATGAAGAAGATGAGAATGAGGATGGTGAGTCTGGTGGCGAAGGTCTAATGATGAAGACCACAGTGTTCGGCAGGCTGATGAGCCAGAGTTCCAGAGAGCTAGTGCACGGGGACCCAGCTCCACAGCCCTCCCCAGAACTCTAGAAGTGAACGAAGGACCCCAAGGAGGGTTGTGACTGAGGGGATGATCTTTACAGGGCCAAATTATGGGGAAATATGAATAATTTTTAATAATAAATGGAATTTTTCTTTTTTGCAGTACTGGAAAATTAAGCCAGCAAGTGCTGAGCTGTAGCTCAGCCCTTTTTATTGCTTTATTTTGAGACAGGGTCCTGCTAAATTGCCCAAGCAGGACCCTAAGCACCTGGGATTAGAGACCTGCATTCCACACCCAGCATAAACAGAACCTTCTTGCAGTCCTTCATACCCAAGATAGAGTGCCCTGTGAGGAACTTCTTGGTCCTCCTACCCCCACACAATATACCTTCTTAATACTCCTTTACTTTTCTTGAAGGCCTCTCACTCAATCTTAACTAAATGTGTATTCATGAAATTATTTGTTAACTATCTGTCTTTCCTAATAACCTGTAAGGCTCATGAGGAGAGATTAAGTCTATTTTGAGCTCCACTGTATCACCTATCATATTTCTTTCTTTTATGTATTTTGTTTGTTTATTTGGTTTTTGAGACAGGGTCTCAAGTTCAGGCTGATCTTGAACTCACTGTGTAGCCCAGGCTGGCCTCACACTCACAGCAATCCTACTGTCTCAGCCTCCTGAGTGCTACGATTACAGGCATGTGCCACTAGAGCTGACTTAGCATACTCAGTACACACTTGGTGAATGAGTGAATGAATGAACAGTGTTCATTTGTCTTCAATGCAGTTTGCTCTTTTTGCTCCAGTTGCTCCTCCCAAGTCCCCATGGCTGGCTGCCTTGTGTAAATGCCAAGTCCTCGTCATTTTGGGTTTTTTTTCAGTGCTGGGGATTGAACTCAGGGCCCTGTGTATGCTAAGAAAGCGCTCTGCCACTGAGGTACACCTGCAACCCTGTCCTTATGTTTACAGAGCAATTGTTCTGTGACATCCCACTGCCACATTCCTGGGGAGAAAAGGCATGGCTTCTACTTCCTAGGAACATATGCTCTAGACTGAGAGAGGAGAGGAAAAAAATATCCACAGATACTGTTATATATGTGATGAATGTTATGAGTTGTATGGACAATGTGCTCCAGGATTCTAGAAGAGCGAACATCTAAGTCTACCTGAGTGAAGTAGAGGAGGCGCTAATGGAGCTGGTGTCATTTGAGCTGCAAGGTGAGTGAGCAATAGGAATTTGTCCAGTGGACAGAGGAGCCACAGCCCGCTGGGTGGAGGGAAAGGAATGATGGGCTACCTCGGCCCTAGAAACCAGACTCATTCTCTATGTCACAAGTTGTATGCTGGGTTGAAAGTGTCCTGAGTGGCTAGATGAGGAAGAAGACAAGCAAGGGGCAGATGGTCGAAGGCCTTCAAAGCCCTGCTCAGAAGTGTGGATACCACCCTGGAGGCACTGAAGGGTCTGAGCTAGAGGCTGTCATATTCAGACATAATCAGCTCTTCTTATGATTTAAGGCTGAAGGTTGTGTGATTATTGAATTACAGCCCTTCCCTCAAAGCCATTTCAGTGCCAAGGCCTCCCTGGGCTACCTTGTTTGTATGAAAATTGGTATTTCACACTGGGGCTTGGCCTCGAGCCTCCAGCCCCCAGGGTTCTCCCCATCCTTGGGTACATTTACCATATGAAGATCCCAGCACCACCTAATTCCCAAATAGCTTTCTGAGTCCTTCAAATGTTAGTGTGTCAACAATCTAGCAAAACCTTGGATGAATTGTTACTTACCTAATTCATCTTCTTGTCCAGTTCCACCATCTTCCCCACTCCGTACTTGGGTTTCAGAATCAGAAACCCAACCTCAATATGAATGTCTTAGGTCCCAGCTCTGTCCCTGGCCAGGCCCTGCCAGCCACCTGTTGTGTGCGACCAATGTGCTCAGTCTTCTTGGTACAACCTCAACTCCAGTGAAGTTCAACTTCTGCCTCAACCTATATGTGAGTTTACAAATACCACTGGAGGATTAAGTAAGTCACAGGGCTCACCTCCTCCATTCTACATAACTTGCGGAGTTCAGAGGAGCTGCAACTCACACATTTCACTAAGAAATTGACACAAGGATTCAGCCCACCCAGCCGGGAGCAGGCAGAAGACTGGTGACTGGCTGGCAGCTAGGAAGGCAGGGCTAATCACCCCAAAGTGAGCAAGTGTGTATGGCGAGGGAGAGTGGATCATGCTGTTTCCCTGTCCTCAGTATTCCCAGCCAGAGGTGAAATTTCTCTCATCCCAAATTGAAGAGCATGCATATTTAAAATTGAAAGAGCCACTTTTCTACAATGCAAGTAGGTAAAAAAAACCTAGGTTCATATTTCCCCCTGTTATACACAATGTTGGGGAAGGTAGTTAACCTCTTTTCATCTCAGTTTCCTTCTCTATAAATCAGCAGTAATATTATTAACCTCCTGTTGTCAATATGGTAACTAATGAATGTATAATAGTAAGCATATAAAAATGTACACTCAATCAATAAAATATATTAGAAAGCAAACCAGTCTCCTCTATAAAATAAGGATCCTAATTATCATCTCATGGATTTGTCATGAGGATTAAAGGAGATAATGAATACGAGGCACACTGCAGCAGCTCAATAGAAGTTCATTCTTTTCCCCATGTGTTACCTCATCGCAGGATCTGGTGGAGCAGATGGGAGAGTCCTGAGCTGTGGACAGGAAGAGGAAGAAAGATACTAGTGTTAGTCCCCAGCCTGTGGCACTACTGGAAGGTGGTAGAAGCCTTAGGAGGTGGGACCTAGTGAAAGGAAGTTAGCTCACTAGGAGTGTGTCCTTGAAGGGGATTTTGGGACTCTGGGTCCATCCTCTCTCTTTTTTCTTCCCTCCTGCTATGAGGTAAACAGGTCTCCTTGACCACATGTCCTCACCACGATGTGCTGTGCTGCCCTGGTCCAAAGCAAAAGTGCCAAGCCACCAGCTGAAACCCCTGAAACAAAGGGCCAAAATAAACCTTTCCTCTTAAATTGTCTGTCTCAGGTGTTTTGTCACAGTCATGGAAAGCTAACTAGCACAAATGACAAGATACTCCTGGAGAAGTGGAGCTCTGTCAGCCAATATGGATTAGGGCAGGATGCCCAAGGAGGCCCCAGTAGCTCCCCCTGTTCTGACCACATGGTCACTGGGGGTTGCCCATCACAGTCTCCCATCTGCTCCTGAAATATCAAGTCACAGAAGTGACTGTACCCAGCCTAGTCTATCTCTAGACCTGATTCCCCTGGGCATGTGACTCAATCTAGACTACTCACAGCCCTTCAGTAGGATACTTGGGTTAGGAGTGAGAAAGAAAATAGCTTTTCTTTGAGTTTGGCAGCCATCCTCCCTGCCATTTGGAGATAGTTTATCTGTAGTAAGAGAAAATAAGGACAACACATAGAAACACAGCCAAGAGATAGAGTATGGACAGAGTAAGACAGAGGAAGTGGAAGGGAGGAATGAAAAAAGAATAGAAGGAAACACACAGAGTGTGTGGGAGGGAGAGAGACCTCATGACCCTGTTTGTGTTCCTAGATCCGTCTACACCTAAAGCCAGATCCGTCCCAGGATTTTCCAAATACGGGAATCAATACATTCTCTAATTCGGTTTTCTTGGTTTGACTGTTTCTGCCACTTGTAGTGAAAAGAGTCCTGACTATTTTGAAAGAAACAAACAAGTAATTCTGCCTAGACCATAAGAATCAACAGCAGGCAAGGGACGTGGTATTTATGACTACACGGAGGTGGTTGGCCAGCGGGTGACAGCTGGTCTATGAATGTTATCAGGATGATAGCAGGTTGTTACCTTCGAAATGATGTTACTAGATGTCCGCTCTAGGGAAAGGCTCTAGGGGACATCTGAAGGGCTCTGTCCTGAGCTCTGACCTGCTCAACATTCTGATCAATTTCCTTGATACACACCGATCAGGCCCGCTTATAAAATTGTGGATAATCCCAAACTGGATTATGTGTGTATATTACTCAGTGATGGAATCCAGATTCTGCGAATGGTTGGCAGCTACAGAGATGGACTAAATCATGCTGGAGTAAGTAGAACAGGGAATTATATTGCATCTTATGGTCAAGGCCCAGTTACATCAGTATAGGTCAATGTATTGGCAATTAATTTATAAAGAGAAAAGGCTCAGAGTTCTGAAAGTTCAGCCCAAAACTGGGGGCCCCCATGCCAATTGGGGGCAGCCCATCACATAGAGCAAACTACTTCCATTTTAAGATAGGAAGCAGAGGGAAACTGAGAGACTAATGTCCCATAATCCCCCTCAAGGGCATGCCTCCAATAACCTAGGACTTCCCATAAGGTCCCAGCTACTAAAGACCTGTACCACATCCCTGTAGCACTGCCTTGGGGACCAAGTCTTTAGCACACGTGTCTCTGGGGACACTACGCACATTCAAACCCAAGCAGCTCAGGAGGGCAGCAGGCCTTCCCAGAAAACAGCAAGACTTTGAGTTGGCTGCAGGCTCAGTGTGATTTCAGACACCAACACAGCCACCAAAGTAGCAAACACAAGACCTGGCACGCTTAATATAAGCACAGTGTCCAGGATAGGAAGATGGTCATTCTGTTGTACTCTGTCCCTGTCACAGCACATCTAGAGTACAAAAAGAACAAAAGCAGTACCCTAGAAGGAATGGTTGAAGAAATGGGCATTTTAGGCAGAAGAGAAGTCATGCTAGCTATTTATCCACAAACACTATAAGAGCTAACATATGGCCAAGGGGAGACTATTTTGCTTGACTCCAACGGTGGGAACCTGGACAGATGTGTCGAAGCTCCATGGGCCACTGACTTCGGCAGCAGAGCAGTACAACCAGGTTAGTTCTGGCCGAGGGTCACCTGTGTGTGAGTGTCACCACCTAAAGGGAACTCGCCATTCTCCATCTCCCCACCCCACTGCCACAGCAACAGAATGCTGCAGTCCTTCTGCCACCGCATGGCCACCCCCTGTAACAGGACACGGCAGTGGTGTGACCAATCGCAGAAGGGTGTGTGGCATGGAAGACAGAGACCGGGCCCGGGACAGGTGCTGGCTGCAGCTGGGAACACCTTTCTGTCACCGTCTTTTTACATCACCATCTTGCCTTAAAAGAAAGAATATAGATTCTTGGAATTCAGCCCTTTGTTGGAGTCCAGAAACCTTTTGTTTGTTGGTTTCAAGCTCTCCAGGTGATTCTAACCCATACCCAGGTTTGGCAACCACTGCAAATGGTTAGGGGAAACTCACTTTAATAATTTGTGTCTCAGTGTGATGGATCAGCAGTCCCTCTGCCCTGCTTCTGCACACCCTCAGAGCCTGTGTCTGAGGCTGGCCGCCCCTTCCCTCTGCCCTTTTGCCTGCTGTTGTTTTGCTGGCCACTCTGTGCCTTTGAGGTTGGGGTGTTCTCCAGACACACCTGCTCTCTCTTCACTTCCGGTGCCCTTCACCATGGCCCAGTCTCCAGCTACGGTCCTTGGGGGACTGGACATCCTTTCTGTCTGCTGCCACCACCCAGGGCTCCTTGCTGCCATCCTGGGGGCGCACCATTCTCTGTGGTTCAGAGAGAAACACTTTCTCTATCTTCCATCCAGCTTTCAGAGAGAGAGCGAGAGCGAGAGAGCAAGAGACAGGACACTAGGGCTTTGGGGGTTTTAAACGATATATTTTTTCACCCAATAATGATTTAGTGCCACTATGTCCAGACACTGTTCTGAGTGCTGGAGATAAGATGGCAAATAAGAAAGACAAAATCCTTGTTCTCATAAAGCTTGTATTCTAGCTGGAGGAGGCAGATGATAAACAAGATATTTCAGAGAATGCTTAAGGGGTATGAGGAAAACAAACCAGACAGAAGTGAAGGGAAACTTAGAGGAGCAGTCAGAGAAGCCTCTTGAAAGAGGGGACTTAACACAGAAGGATTGAAAAGACAAAGAGTCAGCCATACAAAGGGCTGGGGACAAGTACTACAGGCTTGAAGAAGAGCACCTACCAAGGGCTTGGCGTGGGAAAGGGCTTGCTGTGCTTGGAAAATTCAGAGGTCAGAGCTGCTGATTCCAGGAGGAAGAGGAGGGAAGTGGGGAGGAGTGAGGGGAAGGGAGGAAGGAAGACGGCGTGGAGGGGGAGGGGAGAGAGAGGGCGGGGGAGGGGAAGCCTTTGCAACCAGCCTAAGAACTTCCTTAGCGCCTGCACTCACCACTCAGTGCCCTGCCCCGCTTCTAAGTCTGCCCATTTTCCCACACTCCTATTCTGTGCCTGACGACTGGTTCTTGGGACTCCTTTCTGCTTTCTGCTTCTCATCCAGTCTATGAGACGTATTTGCAAATATAAAACCTGCAGCTGTAGATAGACCCCCAGATCTCCTAGGCCTCAGGCAACTCAGCAGATGTGGATCAGGACCCTGTTTAAAGGCCCCTGAATATTTCATGGCAGTTTTGAATACTCTGTGAAAGCCGGGAACCTCTATAGTCCTATGCAGAGCTTGCAAAAGACTTCCAGCCTGGTCATCTACTGAGCCTCAGGCTCCAGCCCAGCAGAGACGGTCTAAAAACAGGACGTTTTGTATCAGCAAGAGTTGGCCAGTATCATAAAGGCGACTGTACACTTGTACACTCCTGGAGGAGGCAAGAAAAGGGAGGGAGAAAGAGAGAGAGAGAGAGCCCCTTAAATGGCCTGGGCCCTTGCCAGTCCACTCGATTCCTGTACCTACCTCAGTGAGCATGAGATGTGACCCTCAGGTCCCTCACACCGTCATATAAGAGGACTTTGTACTTGGATGTCAGGGTTTAGGAGTAACTACCAATGGTTTTATCTGCCACTCAACTGAAAAAATATGAAACTATTCCAGTGCTGGAGGGAAAATAGAAGTTCTAGACTTACTGAGAAATGCCAATTTGTTTCTATTCCCCGCTAAGGGAAATATCCGGAGGGGTGTATAAATCAGGCCAGCTTGGAGCTGATGACTGTTATAGTCAATGTACAATTTCAAAGGATTTTTAAGGAATAGCATTGACTTATGTAATTTTCACCCTCCATAATGCTTCTTAAATCTAACCTCTTACTTTACTGTACTCAACTGATTCCCATTTTTATTCTCAATGTCTACCCAGTGGCTTTTATTTTCTTTTCCTCTTCCCACGCCACCCACTTGCTTTCTTCTCTTCTTCATTCCTTTCTTTCTGCGCTGCTTCCTCCTTTACTGAGGGAGGAGGAGGGTCAGAACAGGCCACCTACAGACACCCGCACACACTGACTCTCCTTTCTCTGCCGATTCATGTAGTGGGAATATCGATTCATATATTCTGGAGTAAACACATCAAGAAGACATTTAATCAATGACAGAATATGAAATAGTATGTTTTTATACACGACTGGCATGGAAACATGTGCCAGAGACAGCTAATTGTCTCCCCAAATCCACTTTCCCTTTCATCGTTTTTTTTTCCTTTCACCTTTTTGAAAAATAAATTCTCCCAAAGTTTCAGGTGGGCTTGTGACTATCCAGCTCAATGCTTGTTTCCCAGCCTCCCTTGCAGCTGGGTATGGCCACATGACTAAATTTTTTTTTTTTAAACAAGGGAGTGTGTTTAGAAGAACTGAGTACAAGCTGGGCATGGTGGTGCACACTTGTAATCCCAGCACGGTGGGAGGCTCTGGATGGAGGATGGCAAATTTGAGGCCAGTTGGTCAATTTAGCGAGACCCTATTTCAAAATAAAAAAATTACCAGAGGGCTGGGGATGTAGCTCAGTGCAAAGGCCCTGAGTTCAATCCCTAGCACCAAAACACAACAAAGGGTGGGGGGTGGTGTAGCTTCTGAGACACATCATTAGAAGAAAGCCGCTTGTCCTCCGTGGGTGTAACCACCCCAGGGCAGTGCTGTCCAACAGGAAGAAGCTTACGCCAGGGTAATATCTAACAGAAATAAATGTAACACAGCTTGCATGGCCTTGTGGAGTGAAGTTCCTCTCCATTATGTCTGATTTCCCATCTCCCTCTGGTTACATCGCTGTATTTGGGGATCTTTCTGTAATGTGTGCTTATCCTAGACCCTGACTAGTGGAGCATGGTAAAATTTATTCTCCCAGAGATTGATCTCATTTACACCTGACGTTTCCTACCAAACAAATGGACAGTGTGATAGGCATTGGCCCATGTCCGTGACCAGATCAGTGGCTACAGCCTGCTGCTCCAGTTGAAAGAGTCAGCCGTAAAGGAAAACTTACCTTGAATGAGAAGGTACTCAAGTGTGTGTGTTTTGAAACAGGCTCTTGCTAAGTCACTAAGTTGCCCAGGGTGGCAGTCTTCCTGCCTCAGCCTCCCAGAATGCTGGGACTATAGGCATGTGCAACACTCAAGTTTTAAATCTTGAAAAACTCTAATTAGATATGCTTTCATTTCTGTATATTTGGATTTTTTTTCATTTCCTGAAAATCAAAGCAATAAACAATCTCAACAATCATTAAGTATTAGATTTATAGTAACTTTTGATTTTTTTTTTTTTTTTTTTTTTGTTGCTGGGGATTGAACTCCGGGCCTTGTGCTTGTGAGGCAAGCAGTCTAACCACTGAGCTAAATCCCCAGCCCAAGCGACTTGATTTTTAAAATCAATTTGGACTAAATATTTATTAAAAGGGATAAGGATTTTGAAACTAAACTACGTAATAAAAAAGAGGAGACTGCTACAAGAAGAGAGGTAGTAGTGACAAATTCACCACAATGTCATCAGCAGGACTTACTTAAAAACAAACCACCATGTAAGAAATAGTTTGCTTGAAAGACCTTCCCAGCTTCAATTTCTCAGATCCTATAAATTTTCTGCTCAGGCATCTAGTTTTACATGCATGGTCATATAACATCTGCATGTCAAGATAAAACAATAATCAAATCAGGTTTTTTGCTCTACTCAATTTGTTTTTGTTTCCTCATGAACAAAGGCATTGGCTAAAGACTGACAAGGTTCTTCGTGGTTCTAAATTAATCCTCTGGTTTATGGGGAGATGCAATGCTGAAGCCTATAAAAAGCACAAAGTAAATGTAAATAAGGATCTACCCCTTTATTACTCTGTGTCCTGTGATATGTCAGATATTATCTTGATTTGTTGGCCCTAGCTTCCTTCCAGGAAGACTCACCATCTGGAAGGCTGAGAGTAGCTGAGTGAATTCATTCTACTCTCCACTCACTTTATTGAGCCAGCAGAGAAGATTGGTTGAGTATGCATTTAGCTGGGCATAGTGGCACACTCAGGAGGCTGAGACAGGAGGATCGCTATGAGTTTGTAACCAGCCTGAGCTATATTGTGAGTTCAAGGCCAATCTTAACTACATAGCAAACCTCGTTTACAAACAAAACAAAACAAAACAAAAACCCCAAACCCAAAGCCAAAAGGCACAATTTAGGAGTGATATAGACCAGAGAGTATATCTCGATTCCACTCATTAGTAGCTGCGCGATCACGAGAAATGCTTTGAGACTTTAGTCTTCTCACCTGTAAAACAGGAGTAATAAATTGCTTCAAAGTCCTACAAGGAATACAGGGAATAAGCATGAAAAACTTAACACAATCCTTACCCAGTGCTTTGCTGCTAAGCATTTTTCTATTTCCAAAATAATGATCTTACGCACGAAGAATTATGGCTTGACCAAGGTCACACAGTGGAAGTGGGACCACCTAGAAATGGAAACTGAGTCATCCAGCATTGAATCGTATGCTTTTCTCCACCAGGCTGAGGTACCTTCCTCCTACAGGCAGTGCGTGTCTGCAGTGGGACAAAGAAGCCAAAGCAAGCAGCTTTGGGGTCCCCAAATCTCCCAGTTTAGAACAAATCCCCTCCCAATTATGCTTAAAGTTGGACCAGCTTTTGAACTCTCGACTGCATGGTCTTTTCCAATCAAGTTCCTTGAAATTTCCCTTTAAAGAGCATCTAGGAAAAGCCACTCTCATTAGCCAGGGGCCAACTTTATTTTCTTAATAAACAGACCTTTGGGCAGACAAAAGAGCCTCTTTTATTTTTAATCAATTCTTCAACATTTCAGCTGATTTTCTTCTATTTGGCTTGGAATCGTGATCTGGACAAGGCTGGTCCTGCAAATTGTCCTGCTCTAAGGGAAGCCCCTTGAGGATCCTCAACTTGTTATTTTTAATCACTGTAATCTCCTTTCAGAGGAGGCCCTGGTCAGAAACAGAGCAGGCCTTTCAGGGCTTTCTAAAACACAATTATTGCAGGGGTGGGGGTGGGGGTGGGGCAAAGGAGGGAGGGGAGAGAGCTGGTGGGAGAGAAAAGGAAGTTGATATAGTATCAACAACTTGGAAAAACCTGAATGAGAGTGTCCACTGAACCAGGCTGTGGGGAAGAAACCCATGATTTCATTTTTAAAACTAGTGACCAGTTTGTTCTAGTCGAGAATACCAGAAGACTACACTTGGATGGGGGACGCAGAGAGGAGAAGCTATTGGCGACGAACTGCACGGAAAGGACAAAGATTTGAGGAAGGAAAAGAAGTCATTGATTCAAGGATTGTGAGGGCTCTTAATTCAGGAAAAAAACAGAAAGCACACAGAACACAGGGGAATGTTAACTGCCACAAACCCAGCCAAATGCATTAGATTTACTTTTAACAGAATTATTCTAAGACAGTATAAGCCAACATAAAATGTCACAACCTAGGCCAATCCCCTTTCTTCCTAACTTGGAGTGGTGGAGCCAGGTTTGTTAATCACAGAACATTTATTCAGGACACCTCAGCATGGATCCTTTAAGGTCTCCTCCAGGATCTTAGCCAAAAGAATGGAGAAAGGATGACTGCCCCACGTACAGCTCAGAGGTGAGTGGTGACTGGTGTCAAAGTCCAAAAGACTGAAGGCTTAGGCTGCAAAGTCCAGCGCCCCCCCCCCACACCCCGTCCCATTTCCCACCTGGGGGGCACTACTGGAACTTCTCTGCCCATGTGATTATGGGATGCGTCCCCCCACTCCCCCGCCCATCCTGGTCCCCACTGCTCCCAATGCCCAGGCAAACCCAGAGGACTAGTGTGAGGAGAGATGCCAGGCGATGCCAGGCCAGAGCCCCGGAGTAGCCTAAATCACAAGAAGTCATCCAGTGTGTCAATTATAAACAGTCTTAGGCAAGGCTTTTAGAATAGAGAAATCAATTTATCATTCATTCACTTAATTGCTCCATAAGGCCCCAGATAATGGCCACTCACGGGGAGACTGGACTAGAGGGGTAAAGCAACCTACATTTACACACACACACACACCCCAGAATCTAAATCGGGACACATCCCTCCATTATCAAACCAACAAAGGGCTCACATCCATCTCTAATGTGTCCAGGACCTGTTGTCACTCAGGCACATTCTTGTAAACTCATTTACTCCCTGTGCCATCCAGAGAGGTCGAGTAAACGGCTGTTTTTACAGTTGGAAAATTAATTTCGGGGCAATGAAATGACTTGTACAAGGTCACACAGCTACAAGCCCCTTTCCGTCCAGAGTCGGTTTCCCCGCTGACCGCGGGCCCCGCGCGTGGGGGAGGTCTGCAGAGGCCGGAGGTTACTCCCGCTTCCCTCCGGTCCGCCTGGAGGGCTGGCTATGTCCTGCCTCCGCCAAGCGGCTGTCCCTGCGCGTCGGCCGGACTCCCTCCCGCTGCCGCGCCAACGCGCGTCCCTCCCGGGCGGGCGAGGCGCGGGGTTCTCCGCCCCAAGTCTTTCTTCTCCGAGGACCGCGCCGGGGAGACGGGAACAAGGCCGCTCGGGGTGGAGAAGTGCGGGCGCCAGCCCGGGACGCCCGGAGAGGCGCCAGAGCAGGGCGGCCGCGGTTCTGGCCTGGTGCTGGCCCTGGAGCCCGAGGGTACCACCCCAAACTTTCTCCCGCGTCGCTCCCACCGCTGACTCCAGCGACTCTGGGGAACCGCGAGGCGCGGTTGGAAGGGTGGCCGTGGAGGCCCATGGGCCGAACCAGGTGCCCAGGGACCCGATCTTCCCTGCTCCGCGCCAGAGCTGACTTAGGAAGGGGCAGGGAGAGGGACGCGCGCCCCAGCAGGACCCCAGGTGAGGACAGGCGGCCTCCTTCCCCGCCTGGTGTTCTGGGTCCCACGCGGACAGCTGCGCCTGCGGCACCAGAAGGGGAGGGAGGCAAGGAGGCGGGGAGCAGCGAGGATGGAGTTGGGGGTTCTCAGATCTGGGCCGGTCGAGCCGCCTGGTCTGTCCAGGAGGCGCTCACCTGCTTCGGCCCCTTCTCCTGCGCTCCGGTAAATCGGCTCTCTGCTGAGCCGCGTTAAGTGTGACACCTCCGGGGAGCAGGCCTCTGGGGTCGGGCTCCCCTGTCGGTCTTCACTGTATTTCCCCTCCCGTTGGGAGCCTAGCCGGGGCTGTTGGGGGATCCTGGAAATCCAAGATCCCCTCCCTGGCCTGAGATCGGAAAAACATAATTTGGGGATTTTCCCCAAAGAAGAGCTTCAGGCTCTTCCCCTCCTCTCCGCACCCTGGGACCGGCTCGGGAGAAACCGGGCGATCGTCCCGTTCCGGGCCAATCTGAGAGAAGCTGGGCCCCTCTGCTTCAGGGACGGAAGCGGGGAACGCTGCCGTGCCTGGACCCCACTGAGAAGAGCCCGGGTCCCATCCTCTCCAGAGACCGATCCGGAGGAAGGCGGGTCTACTCCACTGCCGACGGCCGGGGTGGAAACGGGTTGCTTCCCAGCCTGGCGGGCGTGACGCGTGGCGCCGCGGCAGCCTCCGCCCCGTACCGCGCGACCGTGGTCCGGGCCGCCTCGCCTGGACGCGGTCCCCGCGACGGCTCGGGACGGTGGCTGGAGATGCGCGCTGTGCTCGCGGCTGAAGGAGCGGAGGGCAGCCAGGGCGGGAGGACCCCGGCGGGGCTGCGGCGGCACCGTGCGCCCGGGCACTGCGCGCCCTCCTCAGGCACCGCGCGGTCGGCGCCCTCCGGGGTCTGCTCCCGTGCGCCCCGCGCCACTCGGGGCCACTTACCGCGGTAGCTGCTTCCCGGCTTGTAGGAGTCGGGGTCGCCCTCCACGCGGAGACTGAACTCGGTGTAGCCCTCGCGCCGCGTGCCCTGGGCACGCAAGATGCGGCTGCAGTAGCCCTCTGACTTGGCCACTTTGTCCAGGGTCTCGTCGGAGAAGGCCAGCGCCACGGCGAGGGGCAGCGCCAGGGCCAGCAGCGCCGGACTCCGGGGCGCCGGGGACAGCCTCATCCTCGCGGGTCCCCAACTTTGGGATGCTGTCGCCGGCCCTCGCCCGGCGAGTCCTGTGGAAGTGGTCCGGCAGAGGCGAGACCCGGCGGAGCCCGGGCGGAGCGAGGAGCTCGGAGCCCGCGCCGCCTCGCTTTGGCGGCTGCCGAGCTGCGCCGCGCGGAGGGGAGGGCGGCGGCGAGGGCGCGGGAGGAGGGAGGGCTGGCTGTGCGCGGATCCCCCAGCGCTGCGCCGTTTTGTTTCCGAGCTGGCGATTAGCGGCGCGGCGGCGTTTATTTTGTGACGCTGGATTCCCAGGCTCTGGCGGGGAAATCATAGGATGGGGGCCCACGGCCGAGGAGGCTGCGGTCCCCACCCCCGGCTGGCCTCTGGACCCCGTGGACCACGGTGCTCGGCGAGGGCGAGCCTGCGAACTAACTTTTGCTGCACACCTACTCTGCGCGCCTGGCTTGCTCACGGTCTCCCCGCCGGCCACACGCAGAAGCGGTTCACGGCTCTCGCTGGCTCTATAGATGCGCAGCCAGAGGCAGGCCGGGTCAGGTGCCCTGACTCGATGGCTCCATCGCTCTTCCCTTGGCCTTCCTGGGACAGGTCCCACTGGAGAGGAGAAAAGAACCAAAGAAGTTGCCCCGGGGCCCGCCGGCATGCAGCCTGGGGTGGGGTGGGGGGGAGTCCTTCTGGAGACTTATAAAAATGTTTTATTTAAAGCAGAAGGGGGGCCGTTTTGGTTAAACAAAATGTTTTGCAATAGAATATTAATATATTCGCCCTTATACTCACACGGTCATAAAATATGGTGTGTAATACTGTGTTGTGAAGGAAAAAGCCCACGAAGACACAAGTGTCTAGGCCCACGAAGGTCCTCACGCTGCCCCGGAAAGGAGTTGTGAAAGGGTCAAGGAAGCGTTTTCTTGGATCGGACTTTGTAGTTTAGGATCTCGGCATCCAGGGGCGGATTTGGGGGAGGCGCTGAGCCTGGGGCTGGCCGGGCTGAGCTTCAGGTACCTAGCTGAAGGCTGGCAGGGAAGAGACCCCAGGCAGGCATCCCTCCTGGGGCCGGACCGGGACCCTAATCTAGCCTCCGTCCAGCCACTCGACCAGTGTGAGACTGGGCACTCATCCTGGTTTGAGGAGCAGGAGGTAGGAGTAGGTGATGATACGGCTTCCTGGGGGCACTGTGCCAACATTCAGTGGAAGGCTTCCCGGAAAACGCTTAGCTTGGTCTTCAGATTGCCTTCTGTCCTTAAGACCCCTCCACCCCTACCTCCCGTCATGTCCTAGGCCTCCCCTCTCTGGGTCTCTGAGTGCTCTCAGCAGCGTTGCTACACACACACACACACACACACACACACACATACACACACACACACACTCCTCCTTCCCTAGGCCTTCCACACACCCCAGTGCAGTCTCTCCTGTGCCTTCCAGGCCTGGTTTTTCTCTTCAAGGTCACTGCCACAGCTTGCAAGAGTCCTGCGCCCTGGAGGTCTCCATCCTCCCCTTGCAGACCTACTGTGTAGTCCTTGTGCTGTGACTCCACCGTTAATGGGGAACCTTCTTGCAGGGGTCACCAGGGAGTAACCTCTTGCTGAAACCAGTCATGCTCTTTGCTTAGCCCCAAGAGAAAGCCTGAGCAGGGACTTGGCAGCATCCCACTGCCTGCAGGACAGGAGGGGACAGCGTGGACTGTGGGCACATCTCAGTGAGCCCCATTTGCACTCCACTGGCTCAGAGCTTGAGCCCGGCACCATGTTGCCCAGTCCCAATCATCCAGCAAGCTTCTGGTGCACGTGAATTTTTTGGGGGGGGAGGTGCTGGGAATTGAACTCAGGGCATTACCTTTGCTAGGCGAGCTCTACCACTGAGCTAAATCCCCAACCCTGCATGTGGATTTGGAGCCAGGCTCTGTGCTGAGTGATGGGCACCAGAGGGAACACAAATTATTCATTCGTTCATTCATTCACTTACTCATTCATGTTGGAAGTTCTTTGTGTACTCAGTGCTGGGATACAAGACAGACATGTCACCTGCCTTTGTGGATCTTACAATCTCATGGCAAAGGCAACTATTAAATGCATACTATATGAGTTTTTTCAAATTATAATTGTGATATATACTACATACGAAAACAAGTGGCTCAAGAAAGTATATCTGATCTTATTTCAAAGAGCAGGAAGTGACAGAGATGAATAAAACACAGGTAGCCCTTGTCTTCATGGAGCTTAGTGTATGTTTGCTAGCCCAAATATGTGCTTTTGAGCATCTTCATTTGCACCACATGTTCAGATTTAAACGGAGGTAGGTGGGCAGGGAACACGCAGGAAAATAGTAATATTTATCTCTGTTGTTCTTGCAGTACTGAAGTTTGAGCCCAGGGGCTTTTCACTTGAGCTACATCCTCAGCCCTCTTGTTATTTTTGAGACAGAGTCTTACTAAATCACTAAGTTGCCCAAGCTAGGCTTGCACTTGTGGTCCTCCTGCCTCAGCCTCTTGGAACGTCGGAGTTATAGGTGTGCACCACCATGCCTAGAAAAATTTAATCTTTTGTTGGACATTGATGAGAAAACCATGTCACTTCCCCCCAGATTAGGAACCTGTAAAATCCCTGTCTAGATAATGTGCCATGCTGGTGATGGAAAGGGCTACAATTTAAAACAGGCCTTGCCGGCACCAAAATGGAGTTCTTCCCATTACTATTACCAGCGTTGGCACCATCATCTGGCCATGACAGCGGGCTCTGAGCAGCCCCCAAGCTTGATCCAGCTATGGGAACTAGATTTTCCTAACCCAGCTTGGCTGTCACTTCCGACCTCTGCTCTCTCCCCCACACATGCAATCCATTATCAGCGTCACTCTCACCTCCCAACCACCTCTTGACTCTCCCCTTCCTCTGCCACTTACCCAGCCAAGCTGTCATCCTCCCTCAGCTCCTAATGGGTTTGTCCCGCCTATTCCTCCGATCTGTCCTTGGCCTAGAAGCCCTAGTGATCTTTTTTAAAAGGCAGATTTGAACATTAATCCCGGGCTTAAGATCCTTTCTTGGTGTCTTTCAGGACTCTCAGAATAAAGACAGAATCTTAAAGTGGCTTCCAAGGCTCTACATGAGGCTAGACACCTTTTTCTCATGGGTTCCAGCCACCCATAGCTGCTCTTCAGCTCAGGGAAGTTGGTTTTTTTTTTTTTTTTTAAACAGTGTCTTGCTATATGGTCCAGACTGGCCTTGAGCTCACTATATAGTCCAAGTCAGCCTCAAATTTGTGACAGTACTCCTGCCTCAGCCTCCTGAGTGCTGGGATGACAGGTGTGAGCCATGCCCGGCCAGCCTGCAGAACTTTTGCCCGTGCTTCCGTATTGCTGGGATCCTGCCCTGCTCTACGGTCCCTCCTGACCCCCGCTGTCTGCTGGCCAACTCCTATACATCCTTCAGATCTCAGTGCAAACTTGCTTCCTCAGAGAAACCCTTCTCGTTTACTAGAATAGAGCCTGACCCTAACACCTTATTTTAATAGTCTCAAGATCATACTTACATATTGATTTGTAAGCCATAGTCCCTGACTCATAACTAAAGATCTGCACATATTTGTTCTCTGAATACAAAACCTTTAACAGTTCTGCCCCCCCGGTAGTGTCCAGGTTAGTCCAAGTTTTCAAATTGGCCTTCAAGGCCCTCCACGTAATTTGGTCTCATTTATCCAGGTGGTCAGAGATCCCAGTCCAAGCTCCCAGTACGGTATTGCTGGCTGCATACTCTGTGTCCTCTGCTTTGGGTGTTGCCTCAGCACTTTTCCTGTTGCCCAGAATGGCCATCCTTCTCTTCCCTGTTAAAATTCTCCTCTCTGTCCTTCAGTAGAATTCATGAAACTCACAAGGAGAAAATGTTTCTTATTTTGACAATTGTGTTCCATTGGATTGCCATGAACCCTTTGGTGTGTCTATGTCTCATCTCCTAGCAATGAATCTAGTTTATTTTCTGTTTAATTTCCTGTTCAGATGTTTTTTCTGTTGTAAAATATACTGGACTTCAAGAAATCTCTTTCCAGTTTTGCAGCCTAAGGCAGAGATGAAGTTAGTTGCTAGGGTGTTGCTAGAGAAAGTCATTTAGCCAGGGCAGATAATTAACTTTATCAGTGTGGGTGGCTAGGTCACTGGAGAGAAGAGCTGCCCCCCCCCATGCTTTGATTAGTAGGAGGTAAGATCAGCCATTTGTTTTTGTTTTTCCTTTAGGAGAGAAGGAAAAAAAAAGCATTTTCTTGTGTTTTTCTGAGTGTGGTCAATAAAATATGAGCATCAGATATTTGCTTCAAATGCAGATTCCAAACACCCCCTACCCATCTCGTCTGCACTTTGAACACACTCACATAAAGTCGCAGGAACCACTGTCCCGGAGCTGATTATTCCCGTGGAGCACACAGGCTCCTGTCTGATTCTCCTAGCTCCTGGCTATAGAAAACTGGGAGGTTGCAGGAAGTCACAGGACCTGTCTAAACTGCTTCTGTGCAAAATCGAGAAAAGTAATACCCACCTTGTGCACCTCCGCGATTTTGAGAAAGGAATAATTGAGATAATTAAGGTGTACTTTGCACACCAAAAACCCAGTTATTATTGTTACTATTATTTATTTAGGACAATATCCAAAAATGTTCTGTCTTTGTTTCTCTCACTCAGAAAATTAAATTGAAAGTTTTATGGGAAGAGATTTCTAGAAAAAAAAGCACATTGACAATGAATAAAGTTGAATTGCACCAAACAACCTATTAGTAATCTGTCATGAAGAATAGCCCTGAAGCTCTCTGCAAGCGGACTAGCAAGTTTTGAGGCTAAGCTATGGAAAATGAATATAAAGAGGGGGAAAAACTCTAAAAGCAAAAGACAATAATTATGTTAAAAATTATTTCTTCATCATCTGCTGTGTTCCGTGCATTGGATAAATCGGGTGTAATTATATTACCTTTGGAAGTCTGATGCTGTTTGGGCCCCTCTGACAATTCTAACCAATGTATGAGCTCCCTGGCCACCTCGTCTCTCCAGTCCATTTAATCTCCATTCACTCTTTTCTTTCCTTCAGCCCTCTGGAGAATTTTAGCTGTTTCTCATTGCCAGCCCCAGATCGGCATTCTAGAATATCATTCAAGTGTCCCTCTTATTTAAAAGCCACATCTAGTTTGTACTCCTTTGTCCTGTTGCCATTATCCACAGCTTCCAGGCTACTCTTTCCCCACCCTCCCGCAACCAGAGAGGACTCCGTAGCTGGTTCTCTAGCTTGTCACTCATCCCGACCCCTGCCACAGGCCCGGGGGCCTAGAAGTCTGAGCTAATGATTTGTCCCTCACCCTAATCTATACTCTAGTGAGCTTGGTCTCCCTCCACATCAGCAGCCTTCCCTCTCAGAAACACCCTTGGCTTCGGAAAGCTGGCGCTTCTCATTCTACTTCCAGCTCTCTCATTTCCTCACACACTTGCATTGATTTCTTTATCTCATGGAGTCCTACAGCTGCTTAATCACTTCTGAATTTCCCAGCCCGTCTTGTCAATTCCTTCCCCACGCAGTCTGCACACCATGCTTAACTATGTTAACCATATCTCCCACGCTCTTCCACATCTCTCCCCTCGCATTCCTGTGCTTCCTCTCTAGGTAACCCCCAACACTAAATCCACCCAGCAAAAAAGAGGGAACTGTTTCAGACCTCTGAGTTACGCTGCAAAGCACTCGAGAACCCCAGCAGCTGTGCACTGCTGACTCTAACTGCCCGCTTTAACTCTAGTTCTTAGTTATTCCTGACAAGTTTCCTTTCCCGTCCTCGTAATGCCTTATCTCTTCTGTCCTTGCCATCTGGTCAAACCTGCTGTCATGCTTGTGACTCGCACTCTCTGGGAGGTAAACTGCCCTCCTATTTTATCCCCAAGTAGAGGACAGCTGGCATTAATTCCCTGAAATGTCTACATCTCCTGTCTTCTGAGGCTTCAGCTGCCACGCTCATTCTTCCTGCCTTCCAAACACTGATCTAGCGGGCATTGGCTTTCTCTCTTGTATCTGTTTCTCCTCCCATCCACGTCCTGGGCCTGCAGACACAGGCGAGTTCCCTGCCCATCCTGGATTGGAGCCTGGCCAAGGGGTTGAGATGATGTTAAATATGAGACTACGCCTGTCACCAACTTCATCTCTCTCTCCACGTCTTCCTTTGCCCTTCCTGCTCTCTAGTTGCCACTAGTTTTTTCCATGCAGCATAATTTGTAATCAGATCATATCACCGTATTGAAAGTGCTCGAATGGAAGTCACCTCCTAGTTGCCACACTGGTTGGCTGAATTTAAAGAGACGAAAGCCATAAGTGAGGGTCTTATCGCTGCACAGTAGAGTGGAGGTTCACCCCAGAGGAAGTCAAAGGGCGCTGCACAGAGGGCAGCCTTCCGAGGTATAGATCTGGCCCCAGCCTGGAGACCTCTCAGGCTCCCTGTGGAGCCTGCTGGCCAAATGCATTTAGGTTTGCCAGGTGCAGTCGTGGGCAGCTCCCAAGAGCAAGTCAGGCACAGAACCCGGCACAGCCGGTAGTCCCCACGTGTCTCGGTGTCAATCCAGCAACCATACTCAATCTCAGCCACCTCCAAAGTTCTGGGAATTTGAGAGCTGGGACCACATGACCATGGCACACCACTGCCACCTGGTGACGATGATCTGAACATGCAGGAGTATTAAGAAGGACTCAAGCACCCAGTCATCTTTAGGGGTCCATTTTAGATTAGACTGCCCTTTGAGAAAAAAAGTCACTGAGTTTTCTACTGTGTTTAGAATACTTAGTCTACATAGAGTAGGTGCTTAGTGAATTTTTGTGAAATTTAAACCTTTTGTTCATTCAGCAAACCTGTACTGACTAGAAGGAGGTAATACAAGGAAATGTAAGATGTAATTCCTGCCTTTAAGAAGCTGCAGGGACAAATAAAGCAGATGTTTATAAAGTGAAGAATCACATTGATGTATAGAGATGTGAGATTGGAGAAGGGAGAGACCAATTCTGCCCAGGTAATAGTAACCTTTGAGATTCCCAAAACCTTCTTGAAGGAAGAGATCACCGATGCGACAAGAGGAATGGGGAATGTAGGCGGAGAGGGTACCCGCTAGACTAACTGGTACAAGGCACGGAGAGGTGTCTACGGGTGACAGAATGGCTGTTTCAGTGGCACTGTATGAGGACATGTTGTCCTGTGAGAGTCTGGGGCAAGGGCACGTGTTGGGAGCTTTCCTAGCTATCCAAGCAGAGCCAAGGCCAAGGTTGGGGGAAGATGCGGTCCATGACAATGCAGGTGGGGAGGAAGCAGTCAGGGCTGGCTCTGAGAGTTCTCTCATGGGCCACTGGAGGCTCAGTGATAGTGTGATTTTGTGTAATCACGAATCTAAGAAATGCAACCACGGGACATTTGGGAACGGGGGATGCATGAGATAATAAGTTCATTTGTGGATCTGTCACATTTAAGGAGTCCCCTGATGTGGGGTGTACAGTGTCAAAGACAGTAGGTCTCCGGCTCAGGAAACAGGAGGGGGCTGGAGGCAGAGACCGGGGTTTGGTGAGGTGTGGTGCCCCACGATCCCATTAAGATACACTCGGAGCGTAGCTGTCTCATACTGCTTGCTTTCTTTGTAGATTTGGCCTGGTTTTCAAACCAACAGATTAATCGGATACATGTACCCTTGTTAGCGTGAAAGTGAAAGAAAGAATAATCTTGTGCTCCTTTCCTGGCTCACCTGGCGGCGTCTGTGGTGTTCACAACGATGTCTTAGTGCAAACCGAAGATGTGGGATTCTAGACTGTAGCCAAGAAAGTACCAGCAGTCTTGGGGAACCCCCAGTGCCTGTTGACTGGCTTTTCTGCTCGTGAGTAAAGTTGGAACTGCTCTGAGGAGGAGGACAGTGAAGCGAAAAGTGGACTCATGGCCTTTCGGCCTGATTATCTGAGGCAGAGACAGGAAGGAGGAAGGAGACACAGTAGAAGAATTGGAAATGAAGATAGAGACACACAGTGGTCTCTTACAGTTCAGATCTAGACTGTCCCCAGACTGACGTTGTTCAGAGGTGGGCCCTCTGCGTGGTGATTGCACCATGGGGCGCTGGCTAAGCGTACCTGTTAGGTGGGACCCGTCCGAAGAGGAGGGTCCCTGGGGCATGATCTGGAAGCATGTATCTCCCTCCCTGGCACCTCCCCTTTCCCTCTGCTTCCCGGCTGCCGTGAGGCGAGCGGCTTTCCTATGTTACAGTCCTCTGCCATACTGCTTCTGCCTAGGAGCTGGTCAACTCCACACTGAAATTGTGAGCGAGTATAAACCTCTCCTCCTTTAAGATGTGGGTATTGGGAAAATGACTAATACACGGGTGGAAAATGGATCGGATGCACTAAGGAACACATAAGAGTGACTGAGAAGGAGCTGAGGAAAATCTATGTGCTGCCATAAAAAGGCCCCCACTTTTTTTTTTTTTTTGCCTTCCAATTAACTATGGCCCAAGTTTTGCACCTCTCCCAGTCTGGAGATATAACTGCTGAAGTGTCAGGTTTACTGATTTGGTGTGGCTTTAAACAAACTGTCATCCAACCATTACTTCAAATATATAGTCCAAAGAGCTAAGATCTAGGGGTTTTAAAAAACCCAGAGCATAATTCAACCTCCAAACTTTTCTTAGAAATAAGTCTGTAGATTTGAGCTTTAAGAGGGGGTAAAAATAAAACAGTTATTCATTCAGCAGATCATGGTGACATCGACAGTGCTGGATCCTTTGTCGGGTCCCTGAGGATGTGCCCAGTGGCTACAAAGGCTGGCATGATCACCCTGACAGTTCATATTGAGCCTGTCACATGCCAGAGAGTGGTCTAAATGCTTCCCATATGCAGGCTTTTTTCATGATAACCTACGAGCTTGGTGTTTTCTTACCCTTCTTTTGCAAAAAGGTAAACTGAGGCACAAAAGGGTTTAGGTGACTGGCTTTTCCAAAGTCACAATCTATTTGAGGACCAATGCAGATCTACAAGAGACACATCAGTGCCAATTAAAGACCAAGACAAATGGTCTCTGTGCGTCTCAGTGTCCTTGGAGTTTGGAGAAAACCCACAGGCAAGAGCCATGGGAAGTCCGTGGGGAAGCAGAATTTAAGGGATGGGTGGGATTTGCAGAGAGGAGGAGAAAAGATGTCCTAAGCAGTGTGGACTGCAGGAAGGTGGACCAGGGACGGCATCTCGAGGGTCCCCAGTCTGGAGCTGAAGGTTTGTGGCACGGTGTCGGGGAGAAGGTGCTGCGGTGGGAGCGGGGCTGTGAGGAGCCCGTGGTGTTGGGGATCCTCTCGAGTTTTAAATCTGAAATGTGCTTCAGTTCTCAGCTCAGTGCATTTTAACGCAGAGGCGCTGAAGCCAGAATTCAGAGTGCTTTCATTCACCAGGCTCCATTAGCTCACTAAACTTCCATTTCACTTTGGTCTCTGTTCCCCAGTTCTCCTTAACGAGGCCTGGTGTCTCAGATGCTGACCTCTCAGAAAGATTCGTATGCAGGTTGTCAGTCCCCTTCCTAACCCTTGAGAGCACAGCTCCAACGGCACCTCCGGGAAGACTGCAGGCTGCCGCAGGCAGGCAGCATGGTCACTCCTGCTTGCATTAGGCTCCTGTGTGTGACCCTCATGGCTTTTATCACACGGGATCCTCATCTGTGTTATCTCTCACAAGACCCCAGAGGCCTTGGGGTTTTGTTTACTTTGCATCGCTTATGCCCTGTACAGGCCTGGCCCACAGTAGACGCTCAGTAAGTATCTGCTGCATGAACGGATGGAGCAAAGACTGAAAGTATATAAAGGCTTATCTGGTTCAAACCTTTATTCCTTATGTGGGTTCTCCCTATAAAACCAAAGTACTTTCCCTTATGGAATTGCTAGTATAATCAGCTGTTATTTATTGTCCTAGCTCTCCTCACAGTCCCTAATCATTCTACTCTATTTGCTTGTCCACTTGTTCACTGTCTTCCTTTCCAGGACAGTGCAAACTGTATGAGTGCAGACATGACATTTCTCACTTACTTTTGCATTTTTGAGCTAATCACAGGGCATGTAATAAATGCTCAACATTGCTCAACAGGTATCTGTTGAATAAATGCATGAAGATCATAGTTTTAGGTGGTTTGTCCAGATTCTTTCTGGATCTCCCAAGTGAGGAAAAACTCACCAACTCCTTTCCATTTTTTTTTGATGACTCTATTTATTAGTAAAATGTTCTTTTTGTTGAAGTAAGAACTACTTCCCTAGAGTCTTTATAGGACAAGCCCAACTCTCTTCCAAAATGCATTCGTCAAGATTATAAAATACGTCCACAAATTCTTTGAAATGCCTCCTTTCAACAGGCAGACTGAATTCTCTCCCCCTTGAGCGTAAGCTGGCCTTGGAGATCTGCTTCTGATACTTGGAATCGTACAGAACTCACGGCATGACTTCAGGACTAAGTCATGGAAGGCACCACATCTTCTCTCTTGCTCTCCTCGATGGGCTGTCCTGGGAATGTTAGCTACCAGTTGTGAAGACGCGCACGCAACTCTGTGTAGAGACTCATGGATCAGACATGGAAGGCTCCGGCCACGTGGATGAGCCATTTAGGGAGAGAATTCTCAAGCCCCCATCCACCCTACTGATGAGGGCAGTGCATATATTCAACCTACAGCCACATATAGCTCCAGTCATGTAGTTGAGCCATTTCTACAGAAATTGTAAAACTGTAAATGATTCTTGTTTGAACGCACTATGTTTTGTTTGGTTTGGTTTTTTGAGACAGGGTCTCACTAAGTTGCCCAGACTGGCCTTGAACCTGAGGTTTTCCTGCCTCAGCCTCCCAAGTGCAGGGATTATAGGTGAGCACCACTGTGCCCAGCCAAGTCCTGGTATAATTTGTTATACAACCACAGAAAACTGGCACACGACCCTTTACATATTTTTGGAGCATTACCATGTTTCACTGTCTGCTTCTCTTTTCCAGGTTAGACGTGGTTTCTGGATCTCTCATCCTCCTGTTCTGTCTCCCGAGGGTATGTTGAGGTTTGTCACCAACCCTGAAAAGGGCTGGCAGCCAGAACTGAAAACAGAGTTACGGTATGGTTGTGCTGTCCCAGAAGAAGAGACTATCACCTTCCTATTGAAACACAGCCACAGCATGCTATCAGTTTACTTTGATAACTTCCCTCTCGCTTTAGTCTAAAAGAGTTAAGAAATTTATAATCAGCACCCCTACGTTCATTACCTGTACGCTTCGATGGATGCTTTATTACATGTGCCTTGTCACTAGTCCATCTATTTCTTTATCGCCCCCTCCCAGGAATTTCTATTTGTTTGAGGTATTTCAACCAAAATCATCGAGTCCTTTCCTTGCTGCCACCCCCGTCTATCCTTCCTACATCCTCTGCTTGCTCCTGGAAAACAATACTGTACTTGCTCACATTTACCAACATAGAAGGGTGGAAAGGTATAGCAGAAATAGGACAGATCTGAAGGATAGACTTAGGTAGGACTCCTCGCTCTTTCGCGTCTCATCTATGCAGTATTAGGCAAGTGATTTAAGCCCTCGGAGTCTTGGATTTTTAATTTATAAAATGAGGATGATAGGAGGACCTACACTGCAAGGACATCCGGACAACGAGGAATTATCTTTGGAAAGCGTTTAGCATAGTATCTGGTTTGTAGTAGGTATTCAATCAATTATGACCAATACTTAGTCCGCTATTCCGGCCCACATAGATAATTTTGGATTCTGAAACTCTCATCAGAATTTATGTCATCTTCTAGTCTATAAATTCTGGTGAAACATCATGCCAGAAATTGATGTAGAATGTGACTGGGACAAACTGCATCTTCTGTTAGTTACAAACACTGTTATTACATCTGCTATTAAAATAATACAATGTAATAATAGTTATTACTTGTACAGTTGATCTTAACTATTCATTAGCCATCTTTTGATACAGTTTTTCAAGGAGTTATAAATCTACCTTACTCTACTGTCATCTTGTCCACATTTCTCTGTCTCATCCATAAGAACATCACAAGAGGATTGCTAAATGCTTCACTCACTGATAAATGTGCTTACTACCATCTACCGTATTTCCTTCTTCTATCAGCCCAGTAACATTTTCATTAAAGAAAAGTAGGTTAATTTCCTTGGTGTAGTTTCTGGCAATCAATGCTCCCTCCTCACCCACAACATGCTTATAACCTGTTTCTTGGAAAGTCTGTTGTGGGAGAGACTTCAAGCTGGGTACCAGGATCTATTTACCCCTGTCTTACTAACAAATCCTAATTTGACTTAGTTACGAGGGGTTGTCTGACACAGCTCTTACCAACAGAGTATAGATTGAACTTCTTGGGTAGAGCTTCAGGAAAAGCTCCTCAGATGAAGGAGGTCAAAATCAGCTGGCACATGCAGTTTTCTCTTGTCCTTTCCCTTCCTTTTTCCTGGCACATGGACATTTATGTTGGTGATGGAGGCGCCATCTTGAGACTGTGAAGTATCAATGAGGGAAAGGCCAAGAGAATTTAAGCGAACTCAGTTCTGACCTCCTTGAGCAACTAAACCAAGGACTGCTCGTATGTATAATGAGGAAAAACAAGTCTCTTAAGTTAGTTAAGCCACAGTTTGGGGGTTTCAGTGACTAGTAGCCAAGTGTGATACATGTGTCCTAGAATTCTGACCAGGATCAATCCCTGCTCTGTATTGTGAAGAGTCCATCTTCTTCCATAATATAGAAATCAAGATGCTATTTGGCCATTTTCTGCTTTCTGGTATCACCACATTCCTCACAGTTCCATTGTCTATACTCCAGTGACCTGGCTGGAAATTTCTGTTTATTCCTGGGCGGGGCATTTGCGTAGTCTGGGAGACATGGCCACCTTGCCTGGGTGGTCTTGGAGCTAGCCAGTTCTCGCTCATTTCTTGTTTCTCATTCTCAACAATAACCGTGTAATGTGTTGGGAATGCAGCATCCTGAGACGGGGAAGGGACAGGTGGAGCATCCAGCCTGTGTTCTGGTGTCTCCAAGAAACAGCATGCCCTTCAGCACTTTATTCCAGCGTGACTTTGCCCTGGCTGGTTGCCCTTGAGGTATACACACCAGGGAGGGCTGCCTTCTGGCGTCCCTTCATTTCGGTACAAGTAGGTCACACACAGTGAAGACACCACCTTCCCCCCAGTTCCCAGTGACTCCTTGGCTTCTGTTGTCCCTTGCTGCCTACCTGTGACTGACAACCCATTTTGTGTGGCTGCGTACATCGCAAGTGTCATCTCACGGGACTCAGACAAGCTGGTCACCAGTGTGCAGCCACCTCCCTCACAGCCTCACTTGGGGCAGATGAGTCTCTGATCATTTTTCTTAGACTTCAGGTCTCTTGTGTCAATGTAGGTTTCACGTTCTCCAATCCAGGGACCATTCTCCTCAACAAAGACGAAAGCCCAGTCGGAGAACAGTTCTGTTTTCCATCATCTCAACCCCTGCAGCCTCTTCTTCAGCCACACACCCTGGGCAGTGCATTCGCTACCCTTCCAGACAGAAAGAAAAAATCTCCTCTCTTGATCTTCGTATTTCTTGGACATCCCTACCTAGTCCGGTCTCCGACCTTCCTTAGAGGATTCCTAATACATATTTTCAGGTTGAAGGAATGTATCTAAGATATAAACAAACTAATGAATTCAATCAGCCACGGAAATTCAACGGGGAATGCTCAGAAAGCACAGGCGGGGCTTGGCGTTTTGTTTCTGCGCCATGTACAGCATGGGCTGGGTGCTCTTCTGATTGTATTTGTGCAGCAACAATTGCTATTTGAAAACACTGGGGAGCCTTAGCACAACTTACTTGGAAAACAGTCCAGTCAAGAAGTGAGGGCCTGAATTTATTCTCTTGGACCAGCCATCTTCCCTGTCAGGCTAAATCCAAATTCCTTCTCTACCTTTGTCTTCTAACTATTCTTATGGGATCAAAGTATGATTCCATCAAACCCATTCTCAAGCCAATCGAAAGGACACTAAATGACCCATGAAGTATTTTCCATTTTATTTTTTATTTCTGAGGTACTAGGGATTGAACCCAGGGCCGTCTCACTGAGCCACCCCCCCCCCTTTTAATTTTGAGACAAGGATTTGCTAAATCACCAAGTTGCCCAGCCTGGGCTCAAATTTGCAGTCCCCCTGCCTCAGCCTCCCAGAGTGCAGGGATTACAGGTTATGTACTCCCAGCGGCTCTCTCCGTTTTAAGGCCCCCTGTATTCTCTCACTGTGCTTGTTTTAGGTAGGGCTCCTTGCGTTGTGTGAAACAGTGCAGGGCTCAGCAAACTTTTTCAGAGAATAAATATTTTAGACTCTGTGGGTCACACAGTCTCCGTAGCAACTACTCACCTTTACCCTTGTAATGTGAGAGCAGTCATAAGAATTACATAAGCAAATGAATGTGGCTGTGTTCCAGGGAAATTTTATTGATGGAGATTGAAATTTGAATTCCATATAAATTTTATGGGTCATGAAATATTATTCTTTTTGTGATTGTTTTTCAGCCATTTAAAAGTACACAACCATTTTTAGCTTCTAGGTTGGAAGACTGGATTTGACCCTCAGGACATAGCTTGCTGACCGCTGAAATGGAAACAGTATAGGGCTGGCTCAGGAAAATGGTTCCTGCTGGGTGAGGTGGCACACGCTTGTAAACCTACCTACCTACTCGAGAGGCTGAGACGGGAGGGTTGAAAGTTCAAGTTCGAGGCCAGCCTGGGCAACTTAGTGAGACCCTGTCTTAAGAAAAAGAAAAGCAAAAAGACAGGGGTGGACATAGTTCAGAGGTAGAGCACTCCCTGCCTTCAATCACCAGTGCTGCAACCACCCACATCTCCCAAAAAGGAAAGAAGAAACAAACAAAAAGTTCCTGCCTGTAAAATTAGCAGCTGGAGCATATGGGAACATACAGCGCGAACAGAAAGATACCAGGACGTCACGCTACACTGTGTCAAATGGGGTCTCTTTGTGGCTTCGCTGTATCATTCAGCTTTGACTCCTTCTCTAGTCCAGCCAGCTACTCCTCTAGTCCCAGAATCACCACAGCTAAATCAACAGAGACTCTAACCTGGTGGGACAAATGTAAAGAAATTGGTGTGTGTGCATGGGTGTTCTCCAGACTAAGCAGGACAGCAGCCGAAAAGTAGGGGCAAGTTGGAGGAGAGAGCTGGGGGGTCCAAGGTTCTAGCAAAGCACAGAAGTTTCAGAATAACCTGTATGGAGAATGCAATAGGAATTGCATAGAGAAGAAAAAAAAAAACCCCGAGGTTCACTGAAAACCCTAGTGATGCTGGTGAGTGTTAGCATTTGGCAGGTGTATTACTTTGGTTGCTACTGGCAACAAGTAATAGAAAATCGTTTCAAAGTGGTTTAAGCACAAGATCGCCAAACTGTGAGTACAGGACATCTGTCTCTTTCATCTACTGGGCCAGCTCCAGCTTCTAGGACAGTAGCTGGTGCACAGCAGACATCCAGGAAAGACGCATTGCGTGAACAAGCATGTGATCGCCGGGGTGAATGAGCCCAGGCTTCTCGACGTCACTCTCGACGTCACTGAGGACTCAGGTTCAGTCGGTCCTTTGGCGAACTGGCTTTGACTTTGGGATAGTTGCCACTACTACAGAATGACTACTACACTTCCGGTCATCATAACCAGACCCAAAAATGTCCAACAGAAAGAAAGGGGGCTATCTGCTGCTTTAAAGGGTGAGGGAACCTTTTTCCAGAGGTCTAAGCAGACTTCTTCATGGTCATGTTGACCAGAAATTGCCTCACATTCAATGTCTAAATGAATTACTGATCAGGAGAAAGGGACCACTATAATTAGCTTCGATCTGGGTTCTCAGTGGAAGTGATTCTGTCCCCTAATGGATATTGGCAGTGTCTTGAGACATATCTGGTTATCACAGCTGGGAAGAGGGAGTGCTAATGGCATCTAGTAAGTAGGGGTCAAGGATTTTGTAAAGCATCCTACGGTGCATAGGGGAACTGCCCCAATGAGAGAGAAATATCTGAACTAAAATATCCACAAGACCGAGGCTGAGAACCCCCACCTTAGACCTGTTGGAAACCCTCCAGAGCTGAGGTGGAGACCACCTTTGCTGAGAAAGAGAAGCATGACTGTGCGTGAGAAATCAGGGTGCTAAAGGCCGGAGGAAATTAAAAGGAGGAACGGATGGAAGAGAAATGGATCCTGGGCAGGCAGTCAACTGAGTCCACTCCAGTATTGGATTTTCCAGCTTAGCAGAGGACTCAAAGAACCTTTGAAAAGATTTGTTTTAAAAAGAAATGCTGGACGAAGAGTTCCTGCCTTCTGTAAACAAAATAAAGAGTTCCTGCCTTTTTGGACAAAATAAAAATTATAA
>PVJO010013680.1:0-50993 GCA_004026905.1 Hystrix cristata | reverse complement strand
ACAAGCACATCTTTACAGCATCAAGTTTATGAAGAAGACGAGTGTTTACCTGGCCCTGCTGTTTCATCGGATGCCTGTGGGAAGGTGTCACTTGTAGGGAGGCATAGACATGTCTCACAAATGCACCCTTTTGGTTTGTGGACGGGGAAGCAGGCGAGGCTGTCACCTCCTGGGAAGGTTAGTGGTCCCCGAGGCTGAGGGCCTCTTATAGATTGGCCCTGGGAAGGCCACACTCAGCTTGACAGATGGCAGCTTTTTTAGAAGATAGTTCTCTGAGATACAGACCCACTTTTGTGTCAGGCTAGTGGGGGCATTTTTAGACAGGTGGATTCCTTCAGATCTTGCAAATTGTACTCTACAGGTGATCACCTGAAGTTAACCACCAAGCCTGTGATTTCCGCCATCCTGTAATATAGAAAAGGAAGCATTCTAAAATCCTCACTGGCCCTAAATCCTGTCTCATAATAACTCCCTTATGAATCCTGAAGATATTTCTGATTTTCTCATTTCCAACTGAACAAAAAGCCCTATAGAGTCCCCAACTTCCAGCTGTAGAGAAATTTCATATATTGGTCCTTGAAACCAACCAGAATGGGTTTAAAGTCCTGCACTTTGTTAACAGATAGCGCCAGACCTTTGGCCTCCTTTATAGTTGTAAACTTTCCAAAGAAAAATGAAGAGAAAGCAGATACCCACTTCCACCACCAGGAAGAAACATGTTCCTAAAGAGGTTTGTGGAAGAGCTAGAGAATTCTGAACAACTTGAGAAAGCTGGATTTCAACACCTTAGAGGTAGTTAGGATTTCTTTTCTACCTTCTGCTCTGCCCAGTATTTGGGGTGACCCCACTCTCTTACCTACTACAGTTCCTCCCACCACTGGTTCTTCAATGAGTGTTGAGAAATAACACGCAGAGTTTAAATTATTATTTTCCTAACATGCGTTTAGTATGCACTGGTTAGCTGCTGACTTCAAATTAAGATTCGCTTTTTTTTTTTTTCCCAAGACTGGAAATCAAATTCAGGGGCATTTGGGCCACTGACCTACCTCCCCAGCCCTTTTTATTTTTTATTTTCTGACAGGGTCTCACTAAATTGCCCAGACTGGCCTCAAACTTGCCATCTTCTTGCCTCAGCCTCCCAAGTAGCTGAGATTACAGGTGTGCACCACCATACCCAGCCAGAGGCATGTTGAAAAGCATAGCACTCAGGCGCCAGCTGTGTTTGGGTTTGGTGTTTGCGGTACCTGGGACAGAATGACCTGGCCTTCTTCAGATTGTTTTTCCCTGGGGTCCAGGAGGCTTGTCAGGGCTGAGAACAACTTGTCCTGTTTTCTCAGACTTTCCTGTTTTTAAAACCAGAAATCTGATGTACCAGGAAACCTCCAGGTCTTGGGTAAATCTGGGTGGTTTAGTTCCTTGAAGAGGCTAACAACTAGTGACATTTTCCATCAGAATTTAATTACAGATGGATGTGGTTGTAGCGAGTGGGGGGGAGGGGTTACACCTGAAAGTGCATCTCATGACCACTAGGGGGCACCAATGGCCTCTGGAAGTGGTCCCACAGCTTGACATTTGAAGGCAAGTCTGGAAATTTTAGAAAGGAACAGAGATAAAAAGGAGCAAAGCGTCCAGGTGGACTCCTGTTGAGGTACAGATCCAGGATTGTGCCCTGTTAGATTTTTGGCCATATGGACTCTGAAGCGAGTCTTGCCAAATTAAAAATTGAGATTCTTACCAACCCTCCTTGGTGCCTGTGGTCATTATCCAAATCTCTGGCAAATGAGTGAAATGGCTCTGTGCAAGAAGTTTCTAGAAACTGAATACTACCTGCTTCAGGGCTTTCCCCCCATTCGGCTAACAGATGGTCTGCTGAGCTGTCTTGGGAAAGGCTTACAATTCCCACATGGGGATTGAGCTGTACAAATTTTCTCTTGCTGTTGTGACGAATTGTGACAAATCTGCGACAACTCAAATTCCTGTAATCCCAGCCGAGAAGGCTGAAACAGGAGAATCAAAAGTTAGAGTCATGCCTGGGCAATTTAGTCAGACCTTGTCTCAAAATAAAAGACGCCAAGAGATGCCGAGAGATTTGTTTTGGCTCATGATTTTCTTTGGGGGGAGGGTGCTAGAAATCGAACTCAGGGCCTTGCACTTGCTAGGCGAGTGCCGTACCACTGAGCTAAATCCCCAGCCCCTGGGTCATGATTTTTAGAGGATTCAGTGGTCCGTGGTCAGCCAGCTCCAAGGCAGGAAAGGCATGATGGAGGAGCCTGGGTAGAGGAAAGCTGCTCACATCATGGTGGCCAGGAAGCAGTGAGAGAAGGGAGGAGCCAGGGTGGTGATACGCCCTTCCGGGTCATGCCCCCAGTGACTACCTCTTACCACCAGACCCCGCTTCCCAATAGCTGTAGCACCCCCATGATACAATCTCTCGCCAAAACTCCACCCATGAACACACAAGGCCTTTGAAGAACATTCTCCATCTAAACCATTACACTTCCCTGCCGAGTCAAATCTCACTTTTAGGGACTCATGTGATTAGACAGGGCCCCCTTGACCGTCCAGCGTAATCTTCCCGTCTCGAGACCCAGAACTTTGATATCATTTGCAACTTTTTTGCCATGCAAAGCGGCCTATCCGTAGTGCTGCAAATTAGGACGTGGACGTCTTTGAGGGGCCCTTAGGCTGTCGCCTGTACCAGTAAACGGTCTCAGAGCTTGTTCTCTCACATTTTGTCGTTGTCCGCTAAGGTCATAGTCATCCGAAGGCACAGGGCAGACTTGTTTAGAAGCAGAGTTGGTGGCTATTTTTCTGGCTGCTTGGGTTTGCTGTACTGGTTTTCGCTGATACTTTCAGAGCAAGTCTGAAAAGTCTTTTTTCTATGCTAGTAAGTGGCTTTAGTTGGTGCTCAGTATTCTGCGGGTGCTTTTACTGAAAGCTACTCAGGGCATTGGTTTTACCTACCTTACAAAGTTTCTAGACCCAAACTCTTTTAACCAGTGAGAGGAATCGTGCTACGCAGGACTGTGATGGGGATTAGAGCAGATTTGACAAGTTTTCCTTGGACGATCCTAGGCCCTGCCTGCTCTGTGGAAGCAGAGGTGGGATAGTCCAGCCAAGCCGGCAGCTTTGCAGGACTCCCCAGTTTCTACAGGTGGATGCCAGCCCCGCCTGGTCTGCCAGGGCAGGGAGGTGGTGGGGTGTCTGCTGTTAATCAGTACAGGTAATTGCTGCCCTCCAGGGGTGGGGCTGGAGGATACAAAGTCAACCTCATTGTCACCCTCATTTCTTGCAAAAGTCCCTAGAGAGGGAAGAGAGGGTGTTGCATGTGGCTACCAAAGTCACCCACCAGGGCTGTCAAATGTCTTCTTCCCACTGCCCCAGCATACAAAGTGTATGTGTTTGATAGCCTCAACCCAAGTCCATTTTCTGTCCCCACCACTGTGTCCTTTGAGATCTTTTCTCTTGTCCTTATCATTAAGATTCCTGCAAGCCATCTCCAGTCCGTATTGCACGGCAGCGGGAGAAACATACCAGCCGGTGCCCACTCTGACTCTGGGAAGGGCCCTGCTGGAGGGGAGGCAGGCCCCTCCGTCTGTTCAGGGTGGCAAGGGACAGTTCTAGCTGACTTCCTGGCTTCAGATCCTGCTGTGTGCCCCTGGGCAAGTTTGTCTACCACTCAGGGTTTTCTCCAGTATAAATGGAGATAGTGATAGCACCCCCATCTGATAGGGTGGTTATTAGGATTAATTGAATTAATATAAGTAAAACGCTTGGAACAGTGAGCAGGACAGAGTAAATGCTATGTGTATGTTAGCTGCTGTCACCCTCATTATCATTATCATCATTATTCTTTCGCAATGTAGGCTTTTTTTTTTGGTTCATAATCACATTTGTAAAACACAGCTGGAATCTGTAGCCTTCTTAAAGCCTCGGGCATATTATTTTGAGAAGATGCATCTAATTACGAATCTTCTTTTTACAAGGAGAGGTAACATGTATGAATTGATACTGATCTTTCAACCTTAAATTCCCGGAGGAGACACCGTTCTGGGCACCAGGGCACCCAGCTCTCGCCGCTGCCAATGGCTGGGGGATGCCTGGAAGGTCTTCCTACCTGACTTGGACAGAGGTTCGACTTCATCTTCTCAATCCCAGAAATTGTATGAAAGATCATAAGAGAAATTGGGGAGAGCAATTTGGGAATTTAAAAACGAGGAGGTGCTAGTTTCTGGCCCCTTGAGGGGCACCCTTCAGTCTAGGGTGTCTGGGCACCCCGCGATGGGTGGTTCTGGGAGATGTTGGCCACCTGAACTCATCACGGATGGTCCCTGCTTCTGGGGTTGAGTTGAGTGCCGGGCTTCCCCACAGGTGGCCTGACAGCGGGGGTGGGGGACACTGTCCCTGGCTGGTAGCTGGCTCTGTACAGACTTGGGAGGGTTGCCAGCCTTGTCTTAAATTCCTACCTCCTTCTTGCCCCTCTGTGGACCTTTGCCCTGTTTGTCTCCCTCCCAGGAGCTGACAGGTCCTTATCTGGGGGTTGCAGGCAGCACTGTCTGGTCGGACCGATTCGCGCGTGCTGAGGTTCTGGTGGAGGGGAGCAGAGGTCTGCCTCTGGGACCCCCAGGGCTGTAGTAAATGGACGTGTGGGCTGTGCTGCCAGGAGACACTGCAGAAGGTGGACTTGGTGCTGCCCCAAAGGAAGGCCACCAACAGGAAACTATTAGGGAACAGCTGGGTGCTAAACCAGGCAGAACTAATGCTATTGTCAACAGGGGCTCAGAAAAGAGGGAGAGAGCAGAGAGTCATCGAAAGGGACACAAAGTGAGAACAATGTGCATACATGGTAGCAGGTGGGTGGGGAGTGTTTTTGAAGTGACGTGGGGTCATTAAGAATGTGGCAGTTGGCCGAGAAAGGACAGCATTGTGGAGAACAACCGGCTTGATTGGCAGATATGGGAAGGTGGGGAGAGAAGGGCAGAGGAGAAGGGAAGGAGGGAGGAGGGAAGCAGGGAAAGAAGGAAGGACAGAAAGGAGAAAAGAAAGAGGGAGGAAGGAAGGCAGAAAGGGAGGGAGGAAGGAAAGAAGAAGGGAAGGGAAGACGGAAAGGAGGAAGGAGGGAAGGAAGAGAGGAAGGAAGGAAAGAGGAAAGAAGGAAAGCGGAAAGGAAGACGGAGGAAGGAAGGAAGAAGATAAGCAAGAGAAGAAGGGAGGAGGAGGAGGAGAGGAAGAATGCGTCAGGTTACCAGGGTCCCCGGGTGTCATCATTCTGTGCGTTTCAAGGGCAGCCGGGAAGCCCTGGTCTCTAGGGAAAGGGCGGGGAAGAGTCTGGTTTCCATCTGGAGAAACTGGGGAGGACCTGTAGTGTGGGAGGACAAGAGAGAGATGTATTCAGATAATCCTGCTTGCGTCTTCGGGCAGGTTGTTTCACACACTCCTGGGCCTCAGTTTCCTCTTCTGTGAAGTGGGAACAATAACAAGTCATATTTTACAAGATTTTGAGAGGATTAAATATGATAACAGCCATCAATTATTTAGCACCATACCAAAATCAGTGAGTGCTATTAGCAGTTTTAAACTTCCAACCCAGAACTTGATTTTGAAGGACGTTTCCTTCAAAAACATTCTCATTTTCGTGCTAAACCACTGTCCTGGTGGGGTCTGGTGGTCGTCTCTTCTCGTTCCTTAGAAGTCGCTCTTTCTAAGAGGGAAGTGAACCAAAGACAGCTGTCCCCCGCTCAGCCTCCCTTAGTGCCAACTCCAGAAGCCAGAAAGGGCACCAGCCTTGTTCCTTTAATAGCAGAGATTTGGGTGCTGTTTCTTCCCTGGAGCGCACTGACCCCAACACGGTCAAGACGCACACCGCTCTCCAGATGTTCTCTTCTCAACCTGCACTGAGAGGCTCCCGGACGCAAATGCAAGGCCAGGGCCCTTCTGGCTAATGATCTATTTGATTTGCAATTAGAAAGAGGACTTCTGTTCTTAATCTTTACTTACAATCAGGATAGGACACTTACTTTTTGAGAGAGAAAAAAAGAAAAAAAAAGTCAGTGTTTCTTTAAGGACTATACTGTTTGGCAAGAAAATCACACTAATTGAGGCTTGTTGAAAAGTACCCTAAATCTGTAATTGTCTGTTCTGGTGTGGTGGGTTTGGAAGGCTAATGGTGATAATGCTGATGACGATAATGACAATAATAGCTGTATTTATTGGGTGCCCAGCATATTCGAGTATGTCAGTGTCCTTAGCTCCATTTTTTTTTTTTTAATACAGAAACTAAGATTTGGGGAGAGCAAATGAATTTCCCACGGCAATAGCCTCGGTAGCGAGGCCCAAGTTCGAGGCCTCTCTCGGGCTGACACCTGAGCCCACGTCCCTTGGCCACGTCTTGGAGAAACTTGCTATTACTTAAAAAGAGAAGCATCAATTTAAGTGAATGTGGAGAATTACAGTCTTTTTTATTAATAGAATTATTCAAAGCAGAATTACTCAAAATCAAGATGCCTCGCTTGTCTCGAAGCATCGCATTTTAAGTCATCACCATTAGACCAGGGGCCTGGGAACACTCTGCTTCTCGGAGGCGCACTCAGCTTGCTGTCTCTCCCTTCCCTCCCTTTAGATGCGACTGGCGTTGGGTGATCTCTTAGCAGAGTGAATCTGTAAGCTTCAGAAAGGGGAAACTGTTCGTGGATATTGATGCTGAGGAGAAAGAGCGGGGAGATGCTGCGAGACACTTTCTGGGGTGCACCAGGCTCCAGTCCCTTTTAACAATTGCCTGCAGGGTTGTGGTGTTTCCTGTGTGCCCGGAACTGCCAGGGCTTGTGGGAGCAGCCCAGATAAGGAAGATGGGTTCCTGACCCCAGACACACACCGTGGTGAGTGTAGAAGAGACCCCACCTCTCCCAGTAGTCCCAGAAGGACTGTCCCCACTCAGCCTGCTGGATCCTCTCCCAGGGTTGGGGCAGTCTCCTTGGTCCTGGCCACTCCACAGGACAGAGATGGGGGGCAGGCTGGGGGCCTGGTGGGCAGTGACTGTCCACGTCACTCTTTTATAAACCTGACCCTGGCACATGCTACAGGCAGCCCTCGGGCCCTCCGGGGCTGAGTTCGCAGGGCACGCAGTCCATGGAGGTGTTCATGCAACCCCAAATCTGGTGGATCTGTGGTAGAACCGCATGTGCAGAGGGAGGGGACCCGCAGCCTCCAGGATGAGTCCAGGGAAGGTGCAGGCCCCCCGGACTTTGGGAGAGGTGTTACTGGGTTTGAGAGCTGAGACCTTTGTGCTCAGCCATGAAGTCTATGCTCAACTGCCGTTTTCTGGAGTGTGCGAGGCTGCTGGGCTTTTGCCAAAGGCCCCGGGGAGAAATTTGGAGTGTGGGACGTAGAGGAAGACAGTCATTTCCCATCTGATTTCCTTTAACTTCCTCTGGCTGTCCCGTGTTCAGCCTTCCCTTGGGTCAGTGCTGCTATCGTTGAAATGTCCCCTCCAAAACTCACGTTGCTATTTTTATTTCGGGTACCGAGGCCTGAACCTGAGGTCTTTGCACTGAGCTATGTCTCCCGTCCTTTTTTAAATTTTTTAAATTTTGAGACAGGATCCAAGTCATTACGTTGCCCAGGCTTGGCTTGAACTTGCAATCCTCCTGCCTCAGCTTCTCAGAGTACAGGAATTACAGATGTGCACCGCCATGCTCGGCTTCTCCAGGACGTGGGTTCTTTGAGAGATGATCAGGCTGTAAGAGCTCTATCCTCCAAAATGAGAATGTTGCAGGGGAGTGGATTAGTGGCTCGGTGTGAATGCTGTCTGTCTCTGTCTCTGTCTCTGTCTCTCTCTCGCCCTGGCCATGTGATGCCCTCCACCATGGTGGGATGCAGAAAGAAGCCTCTCACCAGGGGCCGGCACCTTGAAACTGGACTTTCCAGCCTCCATTCTGTGAGATGGAGGTATCTTCCCTCTGTAAATCACCTCGTCTGTGATATTTTGTTATAGTGGCAGAAAATGTTTGGAGACGGCTGCCGACAGGTAGACCCCTGGCTGGTTCTTTGGGCCCAGGTTCCTCTCTGAGGAGACCCGGCTGTGGCCTCACACAGCAAAGTGCTGCTCGACCCTTCTCTCATCTCTCCTTAGCTGTTGTTTTTATTCGATCTAAACTCCCTCTGGAACATTGGAAACAGCGGCCCATCATTCTTCACTGACCTTCTCCTTTTCCCTGCAGTGGAGCCGGGTTAGCCTCGTCCTCCTGAATCCCTGCCAGACTCGTGGTCTTTTCCCCTGTTCCTGAGGGACTGGAAGGCTTCCCCTGCCCAGGATGCACGTTCGACTGCCTTGGTGGCAAGAAGTCCTCAGAAAAAGAACAGTGAGAATAGTGCTGACTTATGGCCTCTTTATCTTCTCTCTCTCCCCTAAATTGTTTTCCTTGTGTCTGGGAAGAGGAAAGTTCTTGCTTTACATACTACCCTTGCCGTTTAAACCCGTGTAGACTTTTCAGGAAGGAAGGAAGGAAGGTTGAGCCAAGAGGGTGGGAACTCAAGATGCAGGAGTGCGGGTATGCACGCCTCTGGGAGCAATGAGGGGGCAGGTCGCTGAGGAGATGCCCACAATGTCCTGAGGGGTCATCACGCCATCAAGTCCTCTTGGTCCTTTGAAGGCAGTAGTGGGCAGGGAGTTGCTTCTGTGGAAGGTGGCTGTGTGGGCAGTGTCCTGTGCCTATAAATCCAGACCAAAGGAGAGGTCATTTACCTGAAGCAAAAATACAGGAAATTTTTAAAAAACTAACCTATTCCTCAAATTCCGAATGGAATAAGCATGGACGGTGTGAGGGGAGGTTCTGATTTAAACAGTGCCCGTGGTGAAGAGAGACTGCTGAGTCCCTTCCGTGGGCACTTCGGGAGCTCTGTGTTGGGTGTTGGGTTGGGCCAGGACCCAGCCAAGTCACCACTGTCCTCAGAGTGGCGCAGGTTCTCAGAATATATCTTCTTCTGAGAATTGCCACGGTAGATGCTCCAAAAAGGCAGATTTGAAAGACAATCCCACAATCCTGGGTCATTCAGGTACCTAGGTCTTTGCTGGAAATGAGCGCCATTCTGATCTCTCAAACTGTTCAGTTGGATTTTATCAGAAATGTGTACATACAAAAACTTCCCCTGAAGGCTGAGAACCCTGCTGAGAAATTTCAGTGCAGAGTGCAATTAGCCAGAGAGAATTATCAGCATTGGGAAATAAAACTTCATAGGTTAGAGCATCCCAATTACAGCGACAGCGTCAGTTACCCCCCTAATATCTGCGTATTATCCTATTATCTTGTCTGTTAATGAATACGGCCAAGACCATCCGTTCCCATTATTGCTCAATAATGGGCTATGGAGGTGGCGTATCTTCGCCTTTATTTTTGCTGGCACATCCTAGCACTGAAGCGCATTAAAGTAATAAAATTAGGCAGCAAGGCGTCCTCGTCACTCCCACCCTGTTCCCGTAACTCCCTCATTTACAACAGACTGAGACAGAAAAAAAATGTTAGAGCAATTTGAGATGAGGCAACGCTGGGTATGTAAATCCTGTTTTATTGGCAGTGGGGGCAGCAGGCTGATTTTTCCAAGATGCGCTGCAGACTTCAGTTCGCTAGTCACCCTGGGCTGCAACGATTCAGTGTTACAGCCACATGGGGCAAATGTGCGACTGAAATTCTCGTCATTGTCTTCTGAGCTGTGGGCCTGGTGGCCGTGCACACCGCCGTCCCAGCCTCTGGCCAGATGTTTCACTTGGTTGCAGAGCCTCAAAGGAGCCTGTTAAGTTCTGACAGAGTTAGGAGAAAAAGGCAGTTTTTATTTTTGAAGCAGTTTATTACTCGTAGCTCCTTTTTCCTCCTGAAGAAGTAGCTGCCAAGATTCAGGAAATGGTGAGCAGGACAGTTCCGAGGGAAAAGCATCGACTGGAGTTTGAGAGCATTAGAGAGACAGAGGGAGACAGAGGGAGCTGTGTGATCTAATCATTCTCCAGATGCCAGGGTGGCAAGCACAGCCGCAGAGTCCCCTCCAGACACAGAGTTCTTTGTCAAGGTGAGCTTTATCAAGACATCCGCCGCCTGAGCGGGATGCACGGAGCTCAGCAGGCTTTCGGGCTTTCGGCATGAATTATGGCTGGCTTCACAAGGTTTGCGCGAGGAGGAGAGAGGAGAACAATCGCCCCACTCTGCAGAACTTCCTTTAGACTTTACTGCGCTTAGTGCACCTATTATAAAAATAAGAGGTTTCAGAGCTGCAGGGCAAGTCAGGACCGGCCAAACTATGTGGCGGCCGTGTGTGTCCCTGCACTCTGCTCTCCCCCTTCCTACTGTGCTCCGCAACTGTGCCCCAACCTGTACCGGCGAAGAAAGGGCTGTGGCTGATGAGGGATCTCAAGCAACAAGCTGCTGGGAGCTGTCCATAGCTCCAGTTCCAGGACAGGACGTGAGGACCTGGTGCAGCCTTCCCAAGGCCTCCAGGGGAGGACACTGGGGCAGCAGTGGCCAGGTAGGCGAGGCAGGGCACGTTTCAGAGTCCATCTGTGGCAGAGATGTGTGACAACTTGGATGCCTGTGTTATAACGGATCCCCTCCTACCTGTTGGGCTCCCAATGACTTCATAAACTCCACCTGAGGGAATTTTCAGACCCTTCCCGCTGATAGGCAGATGGGCAAATAAATGCTAGCTCTAGAGAGGAAGGGCTAGATGGGTAGCAGGGGTGTGGATCCCAGATGTAGGGTTTAGGAGACTCTGAATACATTGATTTGGGTCTGTTGGCACCTCTGTATGTGAATTAAATTCAGCCACATCTCCATATTTATGGAGCTATTCATTAACTAGAGAGCCTCGTAAGTCTTCCTGTCAATGGGTTGTCCCACTGGGGGATCACTTAGCTCTCTCTCACACGAGGTGCACCAGGCTTACCTTCTCCTGAGGTTCATCTAAGCTCAGGGTTCTCTCTCTCTTTTTTGGTGCTGGTGATCGAACTCAGGGCCTTAGTGTTTGCTAAGCAAGCACTCTAACCACTGAGCTAAATCCGTAACCCCTCAGGATTCTTGTAGTGTGGGCCCTGATCGCAGGCATCACATCACTGTGGGTGAGCTTGTGACGCATTCAGATTCCCAGGCCCCGTGCAAGTCTGCCTGAATCCAACTCTGTATTTTTACAAAAGTAATACCTTTACTTTCTTTTCTTTTGAAGTGAGGTAAAACTTACATTCAACAACATACTCAAACCTGAAGACATCGTCAATAGACTATCCCTGTGTACCCCCACCCAGATCAGATGTAGAATATTTCCACCATCCAGAAGTTTCCCCGTCTTTCCTGGACAATCTCCATTTCCCTGAGTATCTTACTCATTTTCTTGTCAATGGGACACAGTGCCCAACATCCACAATTTAAAGGAGGAGCTGTTTGCTTTGGCTCAGGTTTCAGTCCATGGTCGGCCAGTTCCAAAGAAGAAACAATGTGGTGGAAGGGTGTAGTGGAGGAAAAACTGCTCCCCTCATGGTATCCAGGAAGCTGAGAGAGGGAAGAGAGGAGATGAGAAAGGAGAGATGGGTGGCCAGTGACTCACCTCTTCTGACCAGAGCCTGCCTCCTAACACGAGGCAGTCATAGTGCCCCCATAATTCACTCATCTTCCGAAAGCTCCACCTATGGGGCTTTGGAGGGGACATTTAGATATAAACCATAACATTTGGCCCCTGGGCTGCAAAAGGCTCATGCATATCTCTTCATGCAAAATGTGTTTAGTCCATCTCGAAGAGTTGCCCAAGTCCTAATGGCTACAGCATTACTGAAAAGTCCAAGCCTCAAGTCTCCTCTGAGACTCACAGCAGAACTTACCTGTGAGCCTTAAAACACAGCAGGAAAAATATTAAATCCCATAGATCTATGTCCAGCATGCAAAGCAAAGATGTGAACTCCAAAGACCTTGGCTGGCCCCCCCACCCCACCCCAGAGCACTGCTGGTTGCAGGTTTTAGAGCATCTCTCTTGGGGTGGCTTTGCTCACTGCTTGTTCCATGTTCCTGGATTCTTCCGCTTCCTGGACTCTCCACTGAACTTTTGGCTTTACTCTCACAGCTTCATGCACCGCCTCCTTAGGACCACATGGCCTGACCTCCCAGACCTTCTGAAGTCAGGGTTGAAGCCTCCATGATGCCACAGTTCTTACCTTCTGCGTGCCCATAAAACCAGCACCATGTGGACGACACTCAGGTCTTCTACCAGGCCCCCTTGGATCATGGCTGCAGATCTCTGTGTGCCTGGATGGCTGAGCACTGTGAAACAAACCCCAGAGAATCAATTTCCTAGGCAACATTTCTTGAGCAGGGTGCCATGGGGCTCTCTTCTCAAACCAGAGTTTTTCATTTTTAGACCCTCAAGCTCGTGAAAGGTGAAGTCTTCCTAATTCATCACATGTCCTCAAAGTATCTTTCCAATTGTCCTGCCATAAAGCTTTTTAGTGTTAATCTTCTCAGGAACCAAGCTCTCCTCTACCAACGCATTATAGGAGCTGCTTTTCTGGGGAAGTTGAAAACTTTTAAAATCACTTGGCTGTGGCATTTGCTCTCAGTTCTCAGTGTAGAGTTGGCTAAAAGCCCCTCAACAGAACCCATATCATAGCTTGAACATTGAGCTGCCTTGAAATTTTCTTTGTCAGATTAACTGGTCCACTGTCCTCAATCTCACTCTTCTGCAAAGTCTCAGGACATGAGAAGAGTGTAGACAGATTTTCTGCTAGAGCATAAGACACATGGACTGAAATCTAACTGCCAGTGGAGTCCTTGTTTGCAACTGAAATCTCCTGACACTGATCTTTACTGTACACATTTCTATCAGCATTTTGGTCTTCTCAGCTTTGACCAGCATCTTCCATCAAGCTCAGTTCACAGCATTCTAGGGCTTCTCTAGCTCGATCTCCAAACTTTTCCAAACTCACCCAGAGAACCGGTTCCAAAGGCTTCTGGACCAGGTAGCGACTCCACTTCTCTGTAAACAAAATCTGTTTTAGTGACTTACTCATTGCTGGGACACAATATGTGACACCCACAGCTTAAAGGAGGAGAGGTTTATTTTGTTTCGTGTTTCGATTCGTAGTCAGCAGGTTCCGGAGAAGAAATATCATGGCAGAGGGGCCTGGTGGAGGAAAGCTACTTCTGTCACGGTGGTTAGGAAGCAGAGAGAACAAGGAGAGATGGGAAGGGAGATATACCCTTCTGGGCCATGCCCTGAGTGATCTGCCTCTTCCTCCTTTCCTCCTCCTGCTCCTCTTCCTCTTGAGTCAGGGTCTCACTATGTAGTTCGGGCTGGTCTTAGACTCACTGTGTAGCCCAGGCTGTCCTTAAACTCTCTGTGATCCTCCTGCCTCAGCCTCCGAGTGCTGGAATTACACGCGTGCACCCCCTACACCTGGCTGATCTGCCTCTTCTGACCAGAGCCCTTCTCCTGATAGCAAATCAGCTGTAGTGACCCTATATTTCATTGACCTCCCCAAAGCCCCACCTACAAGCCCATGAGGCTTTGGGGGGACATCCAGATATAAATCATTACACCAGGACAATTGCTCTTCTGGCTTCCATAACCATAGAGGACAGTCCTTTTGTTTGAACTCCACTTACATTGAGTTATTCAGGACTTTTGAATCTGGTTTCTGTCTCTTAAGCTTATGTATGTGCAATGCGGCCACCTCATTGCTAACAGTAATAGCTAATTCTTTTTCATTGTTTTGTCGTATCCTATTGCCTGAATATACCATGACTGATTTACTCACTCTACTGTGATGGCCTCTAGGTTGCCTCCAGGTTTGCACTATTACACTAAAGTTACTAACAGTATTTCCATAAGTATCATGTGGTGCCCATAAGCACTTATTTTTATTAGGAATGGAACTGCCGTGTCATAGAGTAAGTGTGCATTTAGCTTTGGTGGAGAGCCACTAAACAGTTTCCCGAGTAGCTGTACTGATTTGCACTCTTTTTAGCAGTAAGTGGGAACGTCAGCTTCATTGCATTCTTGCCTCTACTTGGTACCTTCAGGCTTTTCGATTGTAGCCATTCTGGTGAGTGCGTTGTGGCATTTCCTTGGCTTCAATTTGCATTGCTCTGTTGCCTATTTATGTTAAGAACATTTTCATGTGCTTACTGGTTGTTTGGATGTCCTGTTCGGTGAAGAGGATGATTGTCCTTTAAAACTTAGATTGCCTCTTAATTATCCTCTTCATTTTTAGAAACATCCGTTAATCATATTTTGTCCTTTAGTTTATTAATAACCTACCCAGGTGATTTAAGAACACCAAAGTGAGGAGAATCCCCTCCGGTGTGCTCTTCATGTTGTCCAGTTTAGTTTAGCCATCTTCTTTGTTCCCTTCATTTTCCAAATGAGTGGTTCACTTTCTGCCTCATGCCCTCCTCTTATTCTGTATCTAAAGCAGTGCTTTCTTCTCAAGTTTCTTTTGATTGTATATGGCAGAAATGGACCCTGTGCAATATGCTCCCAATGACTCAGTCATCTTCCATTAGGTATCTGAGTACTTTTAAAAGTTCCATGTAGCCTCCCAATACTGCCACCCTGGGGACCAAGCTTCCAACACACCAACTTCCGGGAGACATGCCACATCCACACTGTATCGGGCTGTGAGGATGCAGCTAAGCCACCTCTTTGCCTTTGGGGTTGCATGTTTATAGCCACATAACCTTGTCAGAGATCTCTGGGGTGGGGAGAGATAAGAAGGGAAAGAAGGGTGTGGGAACTTCCTTAGTTAGTTTTGTCCCATCACTCCTTCTACTAGGAATTGCAAAGCCCCAAAATACCTCCCCTGTCTTCCCTAACACCTGCCCTTCGACTCTGCCAGGAGCCCCGGAAATGGAGGACACTCGTTCAGCACAGTACGTTTCTGTGTTTGTGTTTTGGGTGTGAGTGTATGTGACCCACTTTGGGACAGTAGGAAGAAACTGTTTTACATCATGGCCGTCCAACTTTTTGGCTTGCGTGGAGTACACGGAGTGAAGAAGAATTGTTTGGGGCTGTATATAAAATGTATAATACAGTTAATGCACATAAGTAACAAACTTATTTTTTAAAATTTAATGTGTTAAACTATTTTACTAAATAACACAACAAGCCTAAGTTTAACAATTAAGTAAGAAAACCTACATGGCTACTTAGTAAATGCCTGTCTTCACAGGTACCCATCAGTGTAGGTAGGTTGAAGTACTGTTATTAGTATTATTAATAATTACTTGCCAAGTTACATAAGCAGTCGCAAGGCCTGATACATACGGGTTTTGGAGTTTCGATTGGACTGACGGTGTGGCAGGCACAAGAGGCAGAGTCAGCACTACACTGTGCTCTCAGTCTGAGCTCTAGCACTGCACAATCAAGGTGTGAAAAATATCACTAAAAATCACATAATACTGTTAAAGGCAGGCAGAGTGACACTCGCCCAGCACTATAATGCCAGCATTCAGGAGGAGCGAGATCTTGTGGGGTCACATTACCAGCTCTCCAGGGTGGTGTGCTTGGTTGCCAGGTGTGTTGTAATCCACTTTCTAGGTATAGGTGTTCCCTGTCCTGTCCTTACACTGCCCTCCTCCCCAGTCACAAGAGGAAAGAAACAAGGTTTTTGGGTCCACGGATGTTAGAACTCGTGTAAGCTAAAAGCCCGTAGACCAGCATGGTAGAGACTACTGGAGATAGTGTCTCGACAGAGCCGGTTGGTCTATTTTGAAGCAAGACCAAGATCAAGAGATAGAGGGAGGGGAAGGGGATGTCTTCTTTTGCCTTTGGCAATGAAGGGAGTTCCCTCTTGTCACTCTCCCTCTGAACTGCTCCTCAGAGGCCCCGAGTGGCAAGAAGTAGTGAGCTGGTGGGTAAGGAAGGAAAAGGAAAGGCTCCATGCAGTGTGTGTGTGTGTGTCTCCTTCCCCCCTCCTCCACAGCCACTTCCAACCTGGCATGTATTCTGAGTTAAATGGCCCCGGAAGGCTATTTACAGTACCCTCACCGTTCATAGAGTTTATAATGACTTTGTGTGTGCATTGTGGTATCTGGCATTTATAACTGTGGGACTGGCTCAGTTAAGGACCTCTTCTTCCATTTGTAGGCTGGCTATGATGGTGAGAGTATTGGAAACTGCCCATTTTCTCAGCGTCTCTTTATGATTCTCTGGCTAAAGGGTGTTATATTTAATGTCACAACCGTGGATCTGAAAAGGTAAGACAAGGTTTTTGCAGTACTGAAACAGCCGGAGCTAATTCCCTACGTACACCTACACACGCGTATACACACACATGCACACACAAACATACACACCCCCAGGGCCTGTGGACAGTATCATGGGCATAGCCGGTGGTCAGGAGCTGAAGGGAAGCCCCTGTGCAGGCCAAGCAGTGAAGTCACAGGAGCGGATGTCCTATAGTCAGAAGGAGGAGGAGTTGGTGCCCATAAGAAACCTGCTGTCCCGCTTACAGGTCAGCTGTGAACCTCTCAAAAGCCCATCAGAACATGGTTCCTGAGTAATAACACCAGGAGAGTTAACATTTTCACCTCTGTATGCACAAAGGGGCCACAAAAACACGAATCCAACTCATAACTTGTTAATGCGTATCTTTACTTTTATGACAAGTCAGCCATTTTGGGGACCCTGGTCTGCTTTGAAATTCTCAAGGGTTGTGTTTTCATGGGGGGCACTGCTAAGCCTTGGGATTGAGTCCAAATCCTCAAGACTGTCCACAAAGACTGCTGTCCACTCCTACCCAGGAAGCCCTCGGACCTTCAGAACCTGGCGCCCGGAACAAATCCGCCTTTTATGACTTTTGATGGTGAAGTCAAGACAGATGTGAATAAGATTGAGGAGTTCTTAGAGGAGAAGTTAGTGCCACCGAGGTAGGCCTTCTGTCACCTTCTGCACAACTTGGTTGGTACTTTCACCTCCATGAACAGGCCATTCTGAAGTTCTTGGCTGCGTGTTTGGTTTCCTGGAGCCTCAGTGCTTCCTGCCTTTGTTGTCCCCAGTGGTGTGCCACAGGAAGCCAGGGCCAGGGTAGAAGCCTTGTGTCAAGGTGGCCTGGACTTCCCTGTGTACCTGCGGTCTGGCAGAGAGGGTGGGACTGCAGGAGACAGGGAGGAGGTGCTGATGGCTTGTGGGTCAGCACCTCTCAGGTGCGCCATTGGAAGGTCAGAGTGCATGTCAGGGTGAAGCCTCATGGAGTGTGGGACCTGGAAGGACCCCTGTAACCCATCACTTTCCTTAAACCAGGGAGGGAATTAAGATTGGGTGCCCTGAGTCCCAGGCCTGGTCATCAGTAGCACAGAATCTCTCAGTCCAGTGTGGTTTTCCCAAATCACGTTGCCGCCCAACCTCGAAGAATAAAGAACGGGAAGATAATAAAGAGGCGGTTTTCATTTTTAGATGCATCCACAGGAAGACAGTTTTCCCCGTGTTTATCCTAATTCAAACACTGATTATCTGTGACCCTCCAACTTTGAACTTTTCAAGGTATCCTAAGCTGGGAACCCAACACCCTGAGTCTAACTCAGCAGGAAATGATGTATTTGCCAAATTCTCAGCATTTATTAAAAACACCAAGAAGGATGCAAATGAGAGTGAGTACCTCCCACTTCCCTGTTTTTGGTTTCTTGGGGGACTTCCATGTGGCTGCTTGTAAGATCTTGGGAATTCAGACAGACTAGAGATGACGGTTTAGAAATAAGGAGAAAAATACCTTCAATTTAGAGTCCACACATGACTTCAAGACAGCAAGCCCTTCGAGAGTTTGGGAATTCAGAAAACAACACTGTTGGGGAAATGTATTCACCGCCCAGGTGTTTCCAGATGTACCACAAGAGTTTTCAAAGATACTTCTACCAGTGCTGATCACATTTTAAGTTTCCATAAGTATTTTTTGAAAAAATAGAAGAATTCTAGAAGAGGTAGTGCTGTGTAGACAGCGGACCGATGCTCTAGGGAGCGAGTCCTCGTCTAGATCTTCAGCATCCACAGCCTTCATTCCCTGCACATGTTGCTGGGGGCCACATCGGGGCGTCGAGCGCCTTCCCTCACTGCTAGAGAAAAGTTGTGCTTACGGGGATGGCCTATCTTGGTAACTTCTCGCCTTTCTGTGTTAGTTTATGAAAAGAACCTGTTACGGGCCCTGAAGAAGCTGGATAATTACTTAAATAGCCCTCTGCCTGATGAAATAGATGCCAACAGCACAGAGGACATCGCTGTTTCTGGCAGGAAGTTCCTGGACGGGGATGAGCTCACGCTGGCCGACTGTAACCTCTTACCCAAGCTCCACATTATTAAGGTTTGTCTTTCTTCCTGACACCTGTGCTGAATGCATGAATGAGGCTTTGTTTTATTTTGTTTTGACTTGTGTTTGAGCCAGACATTTAAACAATCTAAAATGCAGACTGTTGAATTAAAAACTAGCTCATTTCTGTTTGAGGCAGCCAGGCCACAAGTTTCGGATACGTGGCATGATGGCTCCAGAGGTTTCCCATCCTTCTGTCCTCACTGCTCTTTTTCTCAGCCTGACCTCCACAGCCTTGGGAAAGCAGCTCGAGGAAATTCATGGGTCTCCTTGGCAGCAAACACCTGAGGCTGCAGATGATGCCCGGATTTAGAGTCTACTAAAATGAGAACTCAGTGCATTGTTGAGAACTGCAGGGACAAACATGACCCTTTCTGGGGACGGCGTTCCCAGGCAGATGGACCGACACGGTCTCTTGGCAGTTCTCAGCCTCTTTATCACTTATGGATGGTAATTTTATTGTAGTTGTCACTATTGCTGTGTCCTTGGTAACCTCGAATACCCCAAGAAGAAGCCTATGCCTCCTTCTGATGCATCTTGATTATTAAAACTCAGTCAAGTTCTAAGCTACATCGTTGGTATAAGAATAGTGACAGGTGACAGGAGAGACACGGGAAAATACAAATCAAGGACCAGGTGTTCTGATGGCACATTTAATTGGCTTTTAAAGAACTGCACAGCAGTGTCTGCATACCCTTGTTCGGTGTGGCACAGCTCGGAACAACAGTGAAATAGTATGGGTTTAGTTGTTCCTCAGCAGAAGAATGGATGAAGAAAATGTGCTATATCCACACAGTGAGTGTTATTTAGCCATAAAGAAGAACACCATTGTGTCATTTAAAGAAAAGTGCCTAGAACTAGAGATCATCATGTTAAGCAAAATAGGCCCAACTCAGAAAGACAAGTATCAGGTGTTCTCCCTAAAATGTGGAATCTGAAAAAGATGACATGAAGGAAGAAGGGGAACAATTTTTAGAAAATAAAAAGAGAGGCAGGTGTAAAGGAGACAGGCGTAAAGGAGGGTAATGGGGGGAAGGATATGATCAAAATACATTATACAAATTGAAACCTAATTTTTGTAAAATTAATAGCCACTAAGTAATATATATTAAAAAAAAGAAACTGCACATCAGGTTCAGAATCTGAAGTGCTGTAACTCCCAGTTATCAGCTACTCCTGGTTACTCTGTGTCACAATCTTGCCTTTCTCTTCCTGTGTATCTTCCTCCCCCGCCCCCCTCCATCGTTGCATCTTCTTTCTCTCTTCTCTGTTGTGCTTGAGGGAGGCTGATGGAAAAGCAGCCTTTTGGGATGTTGCTGATGCCTCCGGTGAATGTCTTTTCAGTAGCTTTGCTGGTATCTTGACATCCAAGATTTAATGAAAGCATCTCGACCCTTCAAAATCTGCTGAATTTGGGGACCGTTTTCCAACGGGATGTTTATGTCACTGTATTTTGGTTTAGTCTCTTTCCCTGGCTGTTTCCACCTTTGCCGTGACGAGCGGAGCATTGCGGAGGTGCATGGAGGTTGAGGAAGAGCAAGAGAAAAGTCCCGGCTATACAGCACTAATTGCCACTTGGTTAGCTCTTATAAAAAAGACCATTCTGCATTTCTATATAGGGAGTAAGCTGCAGAGTAAGATGAAGCAATCCACGCCGGCAGTATAACACCAAGCAATAAAGTCTACACAGCCACTTAGCACTCAAGATGCCTGACGGCTTAGCGATCGTCCAGGATGGAGCACTTCTGAATGAAATGAGGGCCAATCTATGTGAATTATGGTAAAAGATGAAAGAGTGAAGAGATCTGTAATTTATCCCTCTTCCTAAAACCCAGGAGAAAGCAATATAAAAAATAGAGCATTAGCTTCATCTTTCATAAAACTACAAAGAAATGGCAGATTAACAACGTGAAGACTGAGAAACTGCACCCAGTGGGAGCTGCCATTGGGCCAATGCGCATGTCTTTACATCTATGGCTAAGTGTGAAATTCTCAAGAAGTAAACAACACAATCCTGAAACGCTCAACCCAGTTGCTATTCAAGGACTACGAGGGGACCAGGGACACATCGCCATAGAGGCCACTTTTGAGTCGAAATCTTTAGGGAGGCAGACTTGAAGGAGGGAACAAGGAGGTGCCATCTGTATCCTCTGTGACCCAGTTCCTCACTTAAAGGTACAAAGATACAGCCTGGAAGGAAGCAGGGATGTGAGGAGTGAGAGGAAGTGGCATTCTGCTTCATGGCTGCTGGGCAGAGAACAGAAATGAACACCCAGTCAGTCAAGAGAGAGACTGTAAACTACCCAACCTTCATTTTTAGCCACGGTCACGTTCTGCCTAACCTGTGGGCCTCGACCCCAACCTGCCCCCACCCCTCACTAAATGTGTCCCTGGGGCAGAGCAGAGAGCAGTGTGTGGTGAGTCGATGCTTCAGCGTTAGTATCCAAATTGGTCTGACACTTGCCCTGTCTCACTCTCTTTGTCCTCTATAACTTTTTTTTTTTTTGTAGCACTGGGGGTAAAATTCCAGGCCTTATACATGCTAGACAAGTGCTCTAGCACTGACCCACATTCTCAGACCTTCCCCACTATTTTAAGGCAAATCATACATCAAATCCTAGGTCATCTTTATTAAAAGATGACCAGGAAAAAATCTGGAAGATCAGAAAAAATTCCAAGTGGGTCTCTCTGTAGATAGGTAGGATGAAAATGGGCAGAGGAAAAAGATAAACAAGAGAAAGAAGAAAACAAAGAAAAGGCAAATGAGAGTATATATGTGATTAAGATTTGTGAATTAAAGAACATTCTAGGGCTTTCTACAGCCTCAGGAAATGAAACATGGACCTTTTCAGAAAAAGCTCAAAAACAGATACAAGATGTTGAAAAGCATAGTACCATGAAGGGGGTGGAAATGAGGCTGACAGAGTTTAAGAAAAAAAGGAAAAACAAGGGAAGTAATTAAAGAAATAAAGTTCTACTAGAAGTAGCAAGAAGCAGAGAAAACATCTTGGAGAAACAAGTCAGGGATTTAGAAGCTAGACCTGAAGAAAAAGTCATCCAAAATAGAGAAGAACTAAAGGGATATAGGCAATTAAAGAGACTTCAGGGTACCAAACAGGGAAGGAAAAGTTTTTAAAAAGGAATTTCTAAGGGGAAAATTATTTTGAGTAAGAAGGACCTGAACCTCTGCTTTAATGCCGTGACATGTTTCGGGACAATCAACACTTACGATACATTCGATACTTTACTGAGCTTTGAGAATAAAAAAGAGTCCTTTGGGCATTGTAGTAGCCCGTTTTCCACTACTATAAGGAAATATCTGAGGCTGGGTAATAGATGAGGAAAAGAAATCTATCTAGCCACAGTTTTGGAGGCTCAAGGGCATGGTGTGGCATGGGCTTAACTGTCACAGCAGATGGTGTCCCAGGGCAGCAGTATGTGTGGGAGAGACTATGTATTGAGACAGGAAGCCAGTGAGCAGAGTGGGGCTGATTCTGCTCTTCTAAATCGATCTTCTTGAGAGAACTAACCAGGGTCCTGGGAGAACCATCTCAGTCTTTTCCAAGGGTGGTGCCTCCAGTGACCTCCCACTAGGACTTGCCTTTTTAAGGCCCCTCCGCTGAGGCCCACACTTCTGACACATGAACCTTTGGGGGACAGATTCAAACCGTAGCAGACATCCAGACGATGATAGTCATAGCAACAACAATGACAATAATGATGATAAATAAATTCCCTATATAGGGAATTGATTCAGACTGACCTCTGATGTCTTCATGATTTTAAAATTCATAAAATAGTGGTTTAACACCTACAGAGATGAAAGGAAAGGGTATATAATGCAACAATTTTACATCTTGGCAAACTATAACCTCTATCTAAACACCTAATCTCACTATAGTCAGTACTCTTGCACCATTTTTAAAAGTAAAATTGCTGTATGACGAAACTATAAAATGATAATCAGAATAGATGCACAAATTTCATCATCTGTCACCCTCAGGATGGATAACATCTAAAATCGATAAATTAAGAAATAGACAATTCCTACCATTTTAAATTATGTAGGAAATCACTGAAAGAGTTAAGACAAACCATAAACCTTCTAAATCACCATGAAGGGAAGCACACATACGCATGTCCACGTATGCTCAGAGAGGCAGAAGACAAAGGAAATACTAAGTTCAGAAAATATAATGTAAAAACAAGATTCCATCTATAAGAGGAATATACTTAACAGATGTACTTAGAAATGTTGAAATAAAAAAATAGACAAAGGGAAACAAGGCAAATGTAGATAAAAAAAAATCCACATTGCTAAGTTGGAATTTAGATAGAACTGTCGAGACTTTTTGGAGGCTTTCTAAAAGTCATTTGGTCCTGATTTGCTGCCCCGCCGTGTCTGTGGCTGCTGAGAAAGGAATCCCGACCCAAGACCTGATTCATGGTGACCCCTTTTCTCCCTTCAAGCGCACGTCCCAGGGACGGGGCAGGGGGTGACAAAGCAGGACTGGTTTTTGTAGCCATGAGTCCCTGTTACAAGTTTAACTGTGCTTTCCTGCACTCCAAATTTGTGTGTCGAGGTCATAACCTTGTACCCCAGAGTATGACCTCATTTGAAACAGAGTCTTGGCAAATGCAGACAGTTAAAATGAAGTGAAAAAAGGGGAGTCCGCGACCCAGATGTTGGGAGTGCACCGTGTAAGACCAGGGTTGAGCTTCTGTACACAGAGGAACCGCAAAAAGCCAGGAGAGAGGCTGTACAATCGTTCCGAGAGCCTTCCCAGGAAGCACTGTGCTGCCGGCATCTTGATTTTGAGCTTCCGGCTTCCGGGACTGTGAGAGAACACATTTCTGTTGTCCTAAATCATGCTGTTTTTGATGCGTGGTTATGGTCAACCCTCCTTTGTGACTAATTCCCCTCCACTTCCCCTCCACTTCTCACAGCCGCTGTGGATCTCATGAAGTTCACTCTCAGGTACCGTTTCCTCACATCCACTGTGCCCACCAGGGTAAGAGTTCTGTCTGTCTTGTTCCTGAGTCTGTCCTCCCAGCGTGGCAGGCCACAATCAAATGATGGCACAGTGGCAGGACGATGGATGTCTGCAGGAAAAATGTGAACAGATACTCAGGACTGCGGGAGGTGAGGCCCAGCAGTCGGGAAAGAGAAAGGGCACTTTCTGCGCTGAAAATTCATCACGATCTTTGTCTACTGGATACATGGTAGCATTAAAGACAATTGCATGAAAAGAAAATTGCAGGAAACACAAGCAGAAATACCCTGTGCCAGGGAGTCCCAAAGATCATCTTGGGTAACTCAGTGAGCATTACTGCGTGGAACTACTGTTTTGAGTCCAGTAACTTAATTACTTTTCCTGTCCCTGTGATGTTGCTGATGCAAAGCCAAAATGTCACTGTGGGTCGCCCAGATGACTACAGGATGATGTCAGGAGTGAGTTACATGCCTCAAAAGAATGGATTGTTCGATATGATGGCCTATGTTAGTGGACTTTCCCTTTACTGATCATTTCCTCTTCATTTTCAGATCGTGGCCAAGAAATACCGAGATTTTGAATTTCCTCCTGAAATGACTGGCATCTGGAGGTACCTGGACAATGCTTATGCTAGGGACGAGTTCACCAATACGTGTCCAGCTGACCAGGAGATCGAGCATGCGTATTCAGATGTTGCCAAAAGGATGAAATGAAGCCGGAGTGCTTCCTGCTTTGTTTCTCAGTTAAATGAGCTCGGTCGGCTTCAAGAAGCCAACCATCTTTTGCAAATTAGTGTGAATCACTAAATGCCAAATGATACATAGCCTAGTAATTTGTCGACTCACTCGTGTATCTTAATATGCCAGTTTCTGTTATTATACACACGAGTTGCCTACTGCATGTAAATTAAGTTTTTGACATTCACTGACATCATTGTCTCTGATATACAGGGTGTATGTTTTGCAGTTCAGGTTTCAAAGCCAATTAGGTTTGGGTTTAATTCCTTCCATTTTAAAAAACTTGGTCTGTCTTTGATAGTTTTGATAATCACACAAGTCTGTTTTCTCCTCTTCAATATTAGCTTAATTTTTTTTCGAAATGAAAACACTATTTTTTATAATTATAAAATGATACATGCCTGTTTTAAAACAGTATCAGAGATATAAAGAAGCAAAAAAATACCTAAAATTTTATCTCAGTTAGTTACTGATAATTTATTGGTGAACATCTTCCAAATTTTCAGTTTTTTTGTGGATATACGCAGACACACACATTTGCATTGTGCAAATTTCATTCATATATACTGTATTTGTTTCTTTTAAAGAAACTAGTGTGGGGAATTCTTAGTAATGCCTTGATGTCCATCCATAGAGGACCTAGAACAAAGACAAATGTTTAGCCCTTCGTGGCCAGAGGTTGGTTTAGGCTAGATTTGAAGAGGCGGGAAGCATAGAAAGCACAGAGCCTTGGGGACCAGCAGGAGCCTGCTCTGATGAACCCAGCCTCCTGGTCACCCCTCCAGGATGCCTCTGACTCTGATTGGAAGAACGGCAGTGGAGGAGGGCTCACCTGTGCCTTTGGTCCCGGCTTCCTCTCCCCTGGTGCCATCTCTTTTCCCTCCCTGGTGCCATCTCTTTTCCCTCCCCTTTCTTGGAGTCTGTACCTCCAGTGGGACCCTTCATATCACTTGCAACCTGGAGAACCTCCCTGGCCTATGTTGAAATGTAAGCAATGCATGCACACCTCAGTTCCTTCTCATGGCCGCTCTCTCTAAGATCCAACCTGCTCTTCGTTGGTGATGATATTGTGGGGCTTGCCCACTCATCGCTGCTGCTTTGCTCTTTTTATCTTATTTAGTGGTCATGCTGGAAAAACCCAGGGAGATTAAATTCATGGTGACTATCTTGGGCAGTTCTGGTAAATGGTCCATTGAGGGCGGAAGTGGAAAAGATTGACTCAGAGAGTTTCTGGTCTGTCTGTGGCTTTCCCTCCTCCAGCCCTGTCACCCACCTGCATCACAGCTGTGTGTGGGGGTCGGATGCTGGGCTCCAACCCCAGGCCTGGAGAAGAGGTGAGGCTGCTTAGACACTCATCAAGACCTCGCAGGTTTGTCCTTGACACTCACATGCATCTTGATGAAAACCGTCTTCTTGTAGAGTTGGGTGAAGCAAAAATGCTCATTCTTTATGCACACATCTGCTCTGTGGCGATTCATTTGAAAGGGAGTAAAACACCTTAATGGCAACCATCCTGGAATTTGGTGAAAATGCCTTGTAAGGAAACAAAATCTTTAATATGGTGCCCAGGTTCTTTCCCTGCTTACTAGATGCCAGCAGCCTGCTTTCTTCGTCAACCACACAGGTTCGGAGTGTCATCTATCACGTCTCACTGTGGTGCACGTTGTTGCACGTCTGTTTAAGAGTCAGATTTTTAGATCTCATTTTATAATGTTACATTTAAACTTGATAAATGAAGTAGACCACCAGATGTTACTAGTGCTGACTTTGTATTTTTAGATGTTAAAATGAACAGAAACCCTGTGTGCCTTAAAATTAAACAAATTATTAAAACATTTAAATGGAACCGATTTCTCTCTCGCTCTCCTTCCTTTTCATCCTCCATTTTAGCTTTCACAAAAAAACAAACCCCATGGGCTTCTTTTAACATGGTGACAGCAAATTTGAACCACGGTTTTCAGTTTTTGAGTTAGAAGTACTGTGATCCATGTTTGAATTATAACCACATTTTAATGGATGCTTAAAGAGGCCTGAAGAGACACACGCAACCTGTCCTTGCCCAGGTGACGGAGATAGAGGACCCGCAGGCTGCTTTGCTGTTACCTGTGGTTGTAGAAAAACAACTCCCTGTGGTTCCGCGTAGTTTTCCCTGGCCCTGCCGCCTGCTCCCTGCCCCAGCTCCTCCAAGCCCCCTCCGAGCCCCATCCCCAGCCTCTTCCAAGTCCTGCCCCAAACTCCCTTTAGAGCTTCTAAAAAGCTGCATCTATCTGGGGAGGTGAAAAATATCCCGAGGCTGGTCTCCCAGTTTAAAATCTTTACTGGAGCATGGTCCTAAAACACAATGTACAAGTGTTTGTTCTTTGAAGCACACCACAGAGAATGCAAATATGGACAGGGACAAATCTGTCTTTGGAGGTTGTGTGAGAAGTTCTGGGGATGGAGAGGATTCCATTCTGCTTTCTAATTGCCTAAGATGCCTGATAACTAGAAAATCAACGACAACGACAATCATAACATTTCCTGTGACCACAGAACCTCCAGGAGGAGGCTGAAAAAGAATACAAGCACATCCCAACTCTGCTTTCTGGATACTGCCCAGCAAATGGGAATGGAGAGACAGAGTTTAGCCTGGGAAAGGACTTTCAGAGACCAGAGATCTCAACTGGCAATTTCATGTTTCCGGATCTATTTCCTGGAGTTGAAGGCCTTCATTCCCCCAGTGAACAGACTCCCAGAACACACACACGCACACTCCACACATCATACATATACACACAGACACATGTTCACAATTCTCACAAACACACACGGGCACACATATGCATACCCCACACTGGGGTGAGCTCGGGGGCCCCTTTCATTATCCTCCAACAGGGCCACTAATTGACTTTGTTGCACCTAACCCCTCAGTCCTCACCTTCAGTGGTTCATAATCAGACTTCAGAAGAATTCTAGAAGAATGGCTTTTTCCGAGAAGACCCCAGTCCTTCTTTTATTTTACAGTTAAGAGAACTGAAGTGTGCTTTAATCTAAGAATGTATAATTCACAAAACATAAAATACATAAAATGGATAAATTCGGTGATGTTGGTTCACATTACAGAATGACTTCAGTCTATACAGTGATTTAATTTTGACTTCTTCTATTGAGCCAGTTTCCCATTACAGCTTTGAATTTTGGTTTACTGTGTGACCATACAGCAGGGCATGGCTACTTTGCAAGGCCTTTGGGTATGTGGACCCGGTCCCAGAGAGACTGACTGCATTGTTCACTGAGACATTCTGGGTCCAGTTCACCACAGAGCTCCCGCGCTGTGTGTCCAGGTACCCAACAGGGGGCAGTACCTGCCACTGTAGCCTCGATTCAGCAAAGACATTGTTCCTACTGCAGGGGTTCCAGCCTAGTCTTGGACAACTCTTGCCTCAAAAGAGGCTATTTATTCGGGGCCAGTTCAAAGCTGTCATCATTTGCCCCTGAGCTCGTGGAGGCGGCCAGGACAAGTCATGGTCCAGAAGTTGTGTTCAGAAGCACGGGGTGCACATGGGAGGTGGAAGCCATCTAGTCAAAGAGTGAAACTGGGGTGAGCAACCAGTAAGATGTCATCCCACACGATGTTCCTTCCTCCCGTTAGGGGAGCTGTTGCCCACTGTCCCTACTCCATAGGGCTTTGGGCCATGTCAGCCAGACCTAACAACTCTCTCAAAGGAAATCAGTTCCTCAGCTATGCCCCCTGTTTACAAGTCTTCCTCCACCCCTCCCAGAGGGGTCCATGCCTGTTCCTGGAGAGAAGACAAGAACAGAGACACAGTCATTGGCAGCCACTCTTTGACTGTTGGGCTCTCTGCAAAGCTGTTACTCCAAGTAGCTGATGCTTGTAAGTCTGAGTTATGTCCCTTCTGAAACTCTAACCTTTTATAATGCCGAACCGACACTTGGCAGAGCCTTGTACGATCCTTCCAATCTGTTGAAGCCCCTCAGGGCCCAGAACACCAGGAATAATTCCAGGCCCCAGAAGGAGCAGTAGAGTCCTCACTCAGGATGCTCCTGGGTTTTGTTAGCAGCGAGTGGTTTTGTTTGGTTATTTGCTTTCCCTTTCTGGTATTGAATACTGACAAGTTATACACATTAATGGCCTCTTCCCTAGAAGGATTTTTTTTTTTTAACCAAGAACATGTGTTGGTACATCGTATACATGATGATCACATTCATCATGGTTATTTTGTGCCTGTATATGATATATTTTGGTTTCCCCTCCTCTTCCTCACTCCTCCCTTCCATTCCCCCACCCTTCCCTATTTACAGTAGCTTTATTTACATTTTTTCATTTTTTCCCTTTCTCCTTTCTTTTCTTTTCACCTTCCTTCTTTTCTCCCTTCTCCCTATCTAGTTCTCCTCTCTTTTGAATACTATCTTTTTTACATAATATCTATTATACCTCTTTGTCCCAATTTACACTTACAGTTTCTCATATCAGAGAAGCAATTCAATATGAACTCATGAGTGTCTGATTTATTTCACTTAAGAGTATGTTCTCAAGGTGCGTCCATTTACCTACGAATGGCTCTAGTTTATCATTTTTATGCCAGAGTAGTACTGTATTGTGTAGAAAAACCACATCTTCTTGAGCCATTCATTAGTTGTTGGGCATTTAGGTTGTTTCCAAGACTTAGCTATTACAAATTGTGTTGCTACGAACATAGTTGTGCATATTCTGAAACAGATTTGATGGATAAGAAAACAACAACAACAAACTCTTCAGACACAGAAAGTTAAATATTGCATGGTTTCTGTTATATGAGAAACCCAAAGTATAAGTAACTTTATGAGCAAAATAAAAGATAGATGATAGGAAACAGGAAGACATTTTGCAGATGGGAATGTGATCTAGGGATGGAGAGAGAAGAAAGGGAGGAATGAGGAAAGGGAAGTAAAAAAGGACTAAGATGCAAAATGTGTATGTACCACCTCCCCACGATGAATATATTCACTATGTATCACAAACATACTATTTTAAAAAATCTCCAGAATATACAGGGTCCTAAATCTGCCACCCCATAACTCCGACATTGTTGAATAATCATTTAAACCCTTCAGCCTCACTCTTCTCATACGAGAAATGGGAACATGGGGGTGGTGTTTTTAGAGATTCTCTGAAAAATGTGCAACATAACTGGCTTCATGCAAATGAATTTCCCTGGTATTTACTCTTCTTATTGAGTAACAGTCCTAAATATAAGTTGTTAAAATGGATGGAGTGTGAGTTTATAAGTTTATAAATAACTTCAACCTTTCCTACTGAAGTGGAAGGCAGTTACACTCCGAATTCTTGATTCCCTACAACAAAAATTCCTCATCGGGAGGGTGGTCACTCACCAGTCAGTCGCCCCTTTGGTGGGTTCTCCGGGTGTCTGGGGCTGGTCCAGGTGTCCGTCAGGTACACTGAGCTTGCTAGCTCCATGGTGGACTAACAGCTTTACCCAGGACTCCATTCATTTGGCTTTGGGAACACCATTTTCAGCTGCAGAATATTTACGTGATACACCGAGAAATGGAAAAGCAGATTAAGCGTGTGTCTCCCTGCCGTCAGAGTCCTGTTGCAACCCAAGCAAGTCCCCCCTTTTCACCACTAGGTGGCGCTTCTTCCCACCCCCCACCCCCACCCCCCGGTTCCAGGTAGGCCTTTCTGGGTCCGCTACAACGACTTGAGAACACAGAATTTGACGTGTTCTTTGGTGTCTTAGTCACCTTCTCCATTACTGAGATGGAATACCCAACACCCGCAATCTAAAGAAGGGGCGTGGGGAGGGAGAGCTGCTCACAGCATGGCAGTCAGGAAGCAGAGAGAGAGGAGGAGGAGCTGGGAGGGGGACACATCCTTCCAGGTCACTGCCCCTCCCCCGGTGACCTGCCTCTTCCAGCCAGACCCCGCTTCCCAATAGCAGGAGAGCTCTAGCACCCCTCGAATTCAGTCGCCCTCCAAACGCATGAGGCTTTGGGGGCCATTTGAGATCTAAACCCTAACAGTTGGGTTGACCCATCTGGCCTGATGCAGATGAAGCCTGGGACTCACCTAAACTCAGCCCAGCCCTCTGGGTGTCAGCGGCTGGTCACACACAAGTCAAAGGGTGCACTTCTAGAGCCAGCGAAGCCAAGCGTGAGATAACCTGGCGAGTCTGAGCCCCGGCTTCCAGGAAGACCCCAGCCGGGTGGTGGGTTGTATTTCCTGATGTGCTGAGCGATGTCTGTGGAAGGGAGATTCTGCTCTGTTCTGGGACTGTCTTTCTTGCCATGGAAGTACCTTGGAGGATAAGAAGCTCCTCGTCACACCTACATTAACACAACTCATTCCTGATATCCCCCCACCCATTTTCTGTTTGCGAAAGAAGACAGAGGTATGTATACGGGGACGGGGCCGGGAAGATCCTACCTTGTGGACTTCAGAAGTCGGAAGGAGCCTTTGGGTTGCTCACACACTGAGCACACGTTGAGAGAGGAGGCGCACATGGTGGGGTCTGAGGAGGGGAACGAAGCTCCTGCCGATGGGGGAGCACAGATACATTACTGAACGCCCATGGGGCTGGAGCCCAGTCCTTTTGCCTGACTGACGTGTTCCCGAATCTATTGCCAGTTAACACCTCCACTTGATCACGTCCTATGACTGTGTTCAACACAGTCAGGCAGCTGGATGTGGGTCCTTCTGATCAGCTGGGTCACAGTCCTTGGACTGCCATCCAGTTCAAAGTTCGGCTACTTTGCGGACCGGAAAAGAGCTGATGACTGTAGTATGACCATCTGTGGCTGTGTTGTTACAGTGCCACACTCGGCTTCTGTCGCTGACGTCCACCTGTTTTCCAGCCCCTGTGTGTATCCTGCGGGGCTGACCTTGTGAAACTGTTCTTGTTGAAGAATGACACCTTGCTGCCTCGCCTCACCTCAGAAGGCAGCTTCAGCACAACCCGGAAAAGGCGACGTGGCCAGGAAGCCTCTGTCTACATTTTCCTGCCCAGGAAACAAACAAATGAGCTAAACTAAACAAAAAGAAAGGGGGGGGGTGGACTTAGGAGGTTCCAGGAACAGGACTTGAACGTATGTGTGTGTGTGTGTGTGTGTGTGTGTGCACGCGCACACGTGAAATTACCATTCGCCTTGGTTGGGGTTTGTGCATAGGAGATCAGAGGCCCCCAGACTTAGCTGTGCCCTGGATAGTACTGCCCAGCCAGGCTTTCTCTTCTCATTTGATATGCTCAGGTATTGAAAATGCATGGAGTAGTCCTCTTATTATGTGGACATTTTTCTCAAAGTGTGGGCTGAATTAAAGTATAAGAAAACCATGAGTTGGTTCGTTTGTTTGTTTGGAGGGTACTAGAGATTGAGCCCTGGGCTTTTGCATTGAGCCACATCTCAGCCTTTTTTTTTTTTTTTTGAGACAAGATCTCACTTAATTGCTACTCAAACTTGTGATCCTCTTGCCTCAGCCTCTCACAGTGCTGGGATTACATCTGGCATGAGTTATTTTAACAAGGTTCTTTGCTTCTTGATTTCTAAATCTGTCACAGGCTGAGGTGTAGAGGCCCAGTCAGGTCACATGATTCTTTTCTCTGTGGTCTTGGACTCTTCCCCGACTCAGATCCAAGAGGGGGGAAAAAGTAGGATAAAAAGGTACCTAAAATCTAAGGAAGCCCTAAGCAGTGGCACTTGTTTCTATCTTTCTATGGTTTTTTGTTTTTGGCTCGAGATGACTCATTTGTTGCCAAGGAGAGTATTATTTGAAAGAAAATTCGGGAGTTATTTAGTGTTGACTCAGGGTTGGGCAGTCCTACTTGGGCATTTTTTGTTAGCTTGGAAGAATTTGTTATATTCAGTATGATACCAAAATACACAAAGATTAAAAAGAGGTAAGCAAAAATGTTTATATTTTTTAAAAATATGTACTTTCAATGAGAAAATAGAGTAGTGGCTGGAGGGACACAAAAGAATACGTATAAGTGGGCAAAGTGCACACTTACGGTAGTTTTACAAGGTTTCCGGGGGCACACTACCAGAAAAGAAAGAGCAAAAGTGGTGACACACATTTGCATAGCACTTTACAGTTTGCAAAGCCCGCCCGAGCACCGTGTCATTTCAGAGGCTGTGGGTGTGCGTCAGTGACTCGTGGGCTTGTTGGGACAGCCATGCAGTAGCTGTCCCACGTGTACCGCTGTCCTGTGATTATTGAGGACTTACTACTCTCTCATGAGGGGAGGCCGTGCGTCCCCCATAGGCTTTTGTTCTGACAACTTTGGGGGCTTCTGTTGTGTGAGGGAAGAAGAGCATTCAGAAGACTGGGCAGTCCTAGAGACTGGGAGGTGGCCAGAAATGGAGGACAGAAAGGATGGCTGAGGTTTGACTGCTTCAAGTCTTTCATCTGAAAACTGAGAGTCTGGGCTGGTTTGGTGGGATTTCCATCCTGGACGCACATGAGAACCATTTGGGAAGTTTGAAAATGACCAACGTCCAGGCCCTACCGCTGGCCAGCTGAATCATGGTTTCTGGGGTTGGAGTTGGATACTGAGAGTTTTGATCTCCTCCCAGGTGATTCTCTTGTGCAGCCGGCTACTAACAGCCATTAGCTAGCTGCTCTCTAACATCATTTCTAGCTTAACTCTGATTTCTAGGTCCTGGGTTACAATAGCATTCGGGAAGAGGAGGGCTGGAATGAGCTGTATGTACAAAATCCCTCTACTCTCGAGGAAGTTGGGGGAGGTGCGCTCTTAGCATACACATAAAACCCAGTGGAGCGGGTCGTACAGTGTCTCCTCAGTATTCATGGCCACCCAGAACCTTGGAATGTGACCTGGTTTGGAAACAGATTCTCTGCAGATGTAGTTAGTTAAATTCAAATGATGTCAGATTTGACTAAGATGGGCCTAAATTCAGTATGACTGGTGTCGTCATCACTAAGGGAGAAGGCACGGGCACACACAGGTGAGAGTCATGCGAAGACGGAGCAAGAGACTGGAGGGAGTCGATGGCGAGCAGGGGAGTGCCGAGGATCGCTGGCTGCCATCGGATAGCCTGGCTTGGCTGACATCTTGACTTGGGACTTCTAGTGTCCAGAAAGGTGAGAGAATACTAAATCGCTGTTGTTTTAAGCCACCCAATTTGTGGTATTTTGTTACTACAGCTGCAGGTAGCTCAGACGCGCAGCGAGGTTTGGAACTCAGACTAGCTGAGTCACTGCATCTTTACGTAAGCAGTAAGAGACACTGGAGCTGATAGCTGATAGCTAAATGAGACAAAAACTGGGCCATCAAGGAGGGTTTTGTGGGATGCTTCTGGGGAACACAGGGACAGCTGTGTTTGGGCTGGGACAAGATCTAAACCTGCTGCCCTTTTGAGAGTTGGGAGTTTAACCAACAGGCAGAACTTGGCTCATTTGGCACTAAAGGAAAGGTGGCCAGTAGGGAAGTAGTTGAAAGCCTTGAGTTTTGATCATTCTTCTGTCGCATCTAGCTGGGTGGCTCTGGCAAAGACAGGTGACCACCTTGGACCTCAGTTTCCTCATCCATCAAATGTTTAGGAATTGCCTGGTGTAATCTTCTATGTAGTTCTCACCTACAAAGTTCTACATCATGAGGCGGAGAGGCAGGTTCAGCCCTGGTAGTGATACTCGGGCATAGTGTCCTTGCATGAAAACACATCATACAAGGGAATGGTAGCTCTTGCTCCAGGTCTTATTCTGAATTCAGACATCTTTTGCCACTTGCATTAGAGATTTTGGGTAGACATTTTGCTTTCTGGTGGAGCCACTCCCAAATTGAGGATATCTGTGCAGTCTCAACTAAATTAGCAGTGTCTAGTCCTCCAACCATCTAATATGAAGCAAAGATTAATCACTCAGGACAGGTGTAATGGGTTTCCTTTGTGAAGAACACATTCTACATCATTATGTGATCAGTCAGACCTCCAGTGACTCCAGAGCTAAAAGGGGAGATTTCAGAACGTTTCCCAGCACCCTCACCCGCTTCCCTTCACCCATGCCACAGTCTGTTTCCCCAAGTGTAAAGCAAGCCTGGCTTGTGCCCTGCATTCTTCCACCTCTGACTTATAAACCTTCAGTTAAAAGGCTTTTGTGGTTAGGCCGGGCTCATCCAGGGTACTCTACTGTTTGAACCACTGAAAGTCAACTGATAAAGTCAGGCCCACACAGGACAAAGTTCCTAAAGTAAAGTCAACTGGTTGCAGACTTTAATTACATGTTCGAAACCTTTTTTTCTTTGCCGTGTAGTGCAGCCTAGTCGCAGGAGTGATAGTCCACCTAGTCACAGGTCCTGACCACTCTGAAGAGTTGGGGATTGTGCAGTGCATGCATCAGAGCCTGGGCATATTAGGGGCCAATTTAGAGTCTCTCCTGCCATCGATGAGCCAGAGACTCTGTGATGGTCACACCCCAGGAAGTCCCCATCACCCATATATGAGATGGTATCACCAAAGCCCTCGGGGGCCCATGCCATACTATAGCTTTGGATATCTGCTATGCATTTTCTCGGCAAGCTTTCTGAAGACCCTTTCACTCCTCACCCTGTGGCTCAAACGGCACAGAGCAGGAAGGTATGGTGTTTCTGTGAAGTCCACTTGACTTGATTCCCAGGTTCTACTGAAGAGCAAGAGTTTGTTGACCTTCAAGCCCTGGCAGCGAATGTACCTATTTACTCAGGCTTTGCCAAAGGGTGGGGAGAGAGGGTGGGGCAGGAAGAAGTATCCTTTTGTAGTTGGTCAATGAAAGGCTTTGTTATGGTTTTGCTCCTTGTTGAACAGATGGTCAAATGTCTGAGGTACAAGGCAGACACCTCTCTCCCTGTTGGCCTTCTGTGCATTCAGCCCATAATGTAGCTGCCCAAATCCATACGATAAAGGCCGAAGTTTCTGCTGGGGTAGAAAAGGTTATATTTAGGAAAAAAAGAGAAGAATTCTGAGAGAAGTTGAATGAGGTTTAGGGAAACAAAGCAAAAGATGCCACCTTTTTCTTGTTTGCTTCATGTTTCAGTTCACATGGCTCATCAGTGTCTCTTGGAGAGTTTCATGTCTTGATGCGACTTTTACTGTGCATGTTCTGGCCAGGAATACTCCTGGATAATCCATCCAAGCCAAGAGTAGTCTTCCAAGTGACAAGGGATGCTAGGACGATGCCTTCGATTTCCCTTAGTAGTATTTTGGGACACTCAGGAGTCATAGACCTCGAAAAAGTGAAATCACTGTCAAAACAGGAATGCTGAGCTAGGGGGTACAGGCGAAAAAGTAACTCTGGGCTTGTCACCAAGTGAGCCTCTTTGTGCAATGGAAAGTCGCCATTTTAGATGTCAGGGAGTCAGAAATCTAGTCCTCAGGCCTCAGACTTCTCAGTGTCAAGTGAGTAGCAAAAGTTCTTTGTGGCTCTCAGGGCCTCCACGTAGCCTGCGTAACCGCGCCATGATCCCCAGCTTTCGTACAAGGCTACTTCTAAGCAAATCATGAATATCTCATGCTGACAAGAGCTGGAGGGGAAACCAGCTTTCAGGTTTGGCTTGGCTTGCTCGATTTCTCCAGGGAATCATGTCCTAGTGAGAGGTTTTCCATAACATAATGTCATTATTTTTTAAGTTAAATTTTAAAATATTATTTAGTATTCTGATTTTTGAGCTTTTAGATCCTGGGAACAAAATGATACTTCCGTTTTGTTTTGAGAAAGATAAATCAAGGCTCACTGATTTTCTTCTCAGGAAGGATTTCATTTGGTAATGTTGAATGAGATAGCAGTTTCCTTGGTGAGAAATGAACACATAGTTTCAGGCACAATGTCTTTGCAGATGAACTGATTTTTGTCTTTATTAAAGCATTTTTGAGAGCATTTTTGAGAGCTTGGGGATTCCCTGCTAATGTGATGTCCAGAGAGGAACATGCTCCTGACTTGCCCTGAGGTCAGACCCAAGACACGGTCTCTGTGTGTGCAGGAGGAATTTGACCTGGTTCACGAAGGCCTTTCAAGAGAACAGTGGTCACTTTACCGTGGCATAGGTGTCAGGGAGGAGGTGTGACGGGCTCTCCCCATATCTTGCTAAAGGGTGTGTCTCATCTCTTAGAGACATCTTAGGGTGGCTTTGTTTGGCAGCCCAAAAGGTGATTATATCACCTACTAAAGTGACGTCCATAATCACTTTTCTGTGAAGAAGGTTCTGTTTGTATTTCGGGGAAGTCTGAAGGTTCATTTCCATTTTCTCAGGGGAGACATTTCTGAATTGCACTGAAATTCACAGGTAAAATTTGAGATGTTACCTTTTAGGGGCCATGGCCTTAGCTGCAATTCAAGGACCTTTTAGCACCAGGGCAGCTGGTGGCTTTTGCCTGGTAGTTTGGGGCTAAGCAGCACAAGAGTGATCTGCCACCCTGGAAAATGTGGTCCTTATCTCTGGGATCCCAAGAAACCTTCCTGATTTACTCGATGGGGGCTGGAGCTTGGCTGTCCCTCACCTGTCTAACAACTAATAAAGAAACTTCACGTCTAAGACACAGAGTGTGGTTAATTTTTAATGGCTGAAGCTAACCTTCGTGGAACTATGTGTGTAATATCAAAACTACAGTTCCCTGCTACCAAGTCCCGATCCCCCCTTTCCATCCTGAGTCTTTGGGGGACCATTCCTGTCTGTCTGTGTGTTCTGAAATATCAGCAACATCACATAGACCTGGTTTCAGATCTACTCTTCACAGGGGCGGTGGAGAAGAAAGTCGAAGTAGATGAGATCAAGGAATGGGGAGAATTTAGCATGGTAAGAGTGGCAAGATTACTCAACCCCTGGAGTTTTAATCAAGGGATCTTAGTAAAGAACAATATCGCCTTTGTTGGGCAGAAAATAAAGTATAAAACAGAAGGCAGTAGAGATTTCTTAAACAGAGCCATCTATCCGGCACCAAAGGGGGAAGTATACACAATGATTGCTTTAATTCTGTAAACATGAGCTTTGGTGCAGTGGGTGATATTGGTCTTCTTTGGCACTGTCTTGAGTTGCCCGAGGAGTCAACGCAGGACATTTTGGACTAATTTGGACAATTAATTATTATGAACAGGAGGCCTGCAGTGTTTGTGCTCAGTGAACTTCTAAGATAATAAGGTTATTCAAGGGTAAAGCATTCCCCCATTTTTCAAAGCTTTCAGAAGTTGGTGAGTTAACTTGGGTGAGATGTATGAGTGTGGTCAATGTGGGTACCGAAACTATCAAACAGTTGTAGCTATTTCTTTAAGACCAATCTCCCACATGGACTTTTCAATCCTCATCAGCACATTGTTGGCCTGCAGTTCCTTTCTGTATGGGCACCTATTTTAGTCAATTGTGAGTCAAGGTCACTAGGTAAAAAGCTGTGTGGCTTGGGGGAGTCATATGATTTTGTTGAAACTCAATTTGCTCATCTTCGAAGGACTTTTTTTTTACTCAGCTCTTGGAATTGTCATAAGCATGAGCAACACTTTTAAAGAAGAAAAGCTAGTTCAAAGAAGACTTATCACGCATTCTCCCTGGCGATGGTAATAGGTTTTTGTATCAATAAATATTTTAAATTAGAAGCAATTGGCACCATATACAGAGCCATCAACAGGAAGAAGAATTGTGACTGGATAAGCCCTTGAAGGTTACAGAAATAGGTGTCAGGCGGCAGCACCCTTGCTGGGCAGGGAACTGGGTGGGGAGTCTGGGCGCTGCGTTGGTTGACACACCTGCGTTGGGACAAGCCATGTTTACGCCTCACCAGAATCACACCTGTCTCTTTTTGAGATTACAGGAAGAAATGGAAAGGAAGTCATTTTGATCATTTAAAAAAATAAATAAATAAAACCAGCGTGAACCAGGTGTAGTCATATGCCTGTAATCCCTGTACTCTGGGAGGCTGAGGCAGGAAGACTGCAAGTTGGAGCCCAGCCTGGGCAATTTAACAATTCAGACCTTGTCTCAAAACAAAAATTTAAAAAATGAACTGGAGATGTAGCTCATTGTGAAGGCCCTGGCTTCAATCCTGAGTACCACAAACAAAAAAGACAATACGATATTAAGGGGAGCTATAGCACTCCACTATATTTTCAGTGTTAACTATCTTGCTCCGCTCCACATGCCCTTTGTCCCGGAGAAACCTCCCCAAGAATATCCCCTGACCAGGGAGCCTGGGAGGAAGTTCTCTCTAGGTCCAGGTCACTTCTGAAGCTATAAGCAAGCGCTAGCACAGGCCCCCCACAAACATTCTGATTCACTTCCTCTAGTGAGAACGTATGGGAAGGGCCTTGCCAGGCACAAGCCAAATTTCTGCCTTCCCCAATTTTCACTTCACTGTTTCTTTGTTATATTGTGCGCCACTCTTAAAAAGCAGCTGGGGTTACACGAGAGAACTCAGTGGAGAGCAGAGTGTGGTACAAACGCTCCTGTGTTGATAGTTATCTGCTTAGTCACTGGGTTTCTAAATTACGTTTGTGGAGAAACTTTTCAAGCTCCAGCAGAAAGATGAGCAGTGCCTCACAAAAACTTTTTAAAGAGGAACCACCCTCCTTTTAACTCGCTCATTTACAGTTGAAAGGAACAGCACACTCATCTCCCCAAAACAGTGTATTAACCAGCTTTATGTTGTTGGGAACAAATACCCAACACACACAATTTAAGGGAAGAAAGTTTCATTTTTTGCTCATGGTTTCAGGGGACTTGGTCCACAGTCCAGGAACATCACCATGGGAGGGTGTGGGGGAGCAAAGCTGCTTGATTCATAGTGGCTGAGAAACTGAGCAGAGGGACAGTAAGTACCCCACAGGAAGGAGCCTGCAACCACGCCTCCATGACCCACCCAGTCACACCCACAAGTATGCTTCACCAGTCACCTGGGTGGCTTTCAAGCTGGGCAATTTGACAGTTCCATTTAACTGCCACGGATGGGCTTTGCAAGAATTTGTTTGGTTAAAGGCCTGTGTTGGGAACTTCAGGCCCTGAGGTACATGGCAAGAGCAGCAGGCCCCCGCAGGGCCACTGTCCCAAGAACTGCCGGGGTTTGGTCTCCGTGGCTGGCGGAGCTGGAAAACAAGAAGCAACTGAAGCTCCAGAAACCTGGCTCCAGAATATGTTTGGCATGAATCACCATTGGTGTCCATGATGTCAAAGTCCTAATTTTAAAATATTTTAATATTTGATTTTTAAATATTTTCATTGACACATAAGTCCAAATATTTATAAGGTACGATTTATAGTTTTGATGCATGTATACATATTGTGCATTAAGCAAGTCCGGGTCTTTACCATGCCTATTACCTCATACGTGTATTATTTCTTTATTATGAGAACGTTCACAATTTTCTCTTCTAGTTCTTCAGAAAACACTGTCACATTTTGGTGGAAGCGAACCAAGAATTTCTTCCTCCTATCTAATGGTAACTTTGTATGCATTGACCAATCTTTTTTTTTTTTTTGTGGTGCCGGGGATGGAACTCAGGCCCTTGTGTTTGCAAGGCAAGCTCTCTAATCACTGAGCTAAATCCCCAGCCCCGCATTGACCCAATCTTTATCTCCTTTTTCCTCTTCTCCTCCTCAGATTCTATCTCCTCAGAATCACAGTTCTATCTCATCTTCTTTGATATTAGTTGATTTACATTATGTATATGAATGAGGTCATGAAGTACTTGTCTTTCTGTTCCTGGCTTCTTTTATACATTATCATCTCCTGAAAGTAGCCACAGGGAACATGGCTGCTTGTCAACATCTGAGAGCAGAAAACCAATCCTGACAACTCTCTCCACCTGAAGAAATCTAAGGAGTGTGCCTCCTCACCTACTTGGTCATGAGTGAAACTCCCCTTATTGAGTGAAACCCCCTGCTTGTTGATGCCAAAGAACAAAACAGACACCACCTATCGGGAAAAGTATTTTGAACCATTATAAAGGCAGAGGAAGGACTGATCAGTCACTGGCTGTGAGGTTTGATGCTCAGCTCTTTTGGGACTTTGGATATGCAACCACACACTGAGTACTCTGAGTCCTTCCTCCTCCACTTGCTGGAAACTCCCCAGGGCTTTGGGCCTGGGACTAGCGTCCCAACCCAGATCAATCTCCGATTCCTTACTCAGTGTAGTCTGCCTGCATCAGCTGCCTGAATCCTTGTGTTGTCTGGCCTCAGCTTCCTCCTCTTTGCCTTCATCCTTTTCCAGGGCCCAGCTTCACTTGGGACTCAATTCTGAACCCAAGAATTGAAAAGTGGTCATTGCCTGGCTAGTGCCTTTGTTGCCCAAGATTTCATCAAGATTACAGCATTGAAGGTGGCACAGGAAGAGTCTTTTAGATCTTTTATACTCAGATAACTTTAGAGCTAAGAAATTAACCATCATACAAGGCAGATTTCAGCCGAAGAAGCCCAAAGAGCTTAAATTGCTTGTCCCAGGTCCCTCCGCCGAATCGTAGTTAGTATTCTAACCTCTTAATTCCTATTTGATGACCATGGACCAAGGCAGGGTTCTCAAAACTCAGCCTTTAGGCCAGCAGCATGGCTCTATTCGGAAACTTGTTAGATAGGCAAACCTCCTTGTCCGATTCTGAACCTACAGAGTGAGAAACTCTGCAATCCGTATCTTTCCAAGCCCTCTAGCGAATGCAGATGCTTGAGAGAGTTTGAGAAGCATCATGTATGCTATGCCAAATCAAACCTTTGGGGGATAATTCAGCGTCCATCATTATCTTTTGTAGAAAGAAGATCGAGTGCTGAGCAGTGATTTCTATCACACTTGATTCTTTTACTCATCGCTCATTTATTCTGAAGGGCCCATTCCCCTATTGGGCACCATTGAGACCAGAAGAACATGTTGGAGACAGCGACTTCCTTCGGGGAAGACAGAGTGCCATGGCCTAGAACATGGAAGCTTTTGGATTGGGATGGAAGGTAGACTATGACTGACTGACTGATACAGGCACCAAGGTCAGTGTGAGTTTGGGACTGTGTAGACTGCAAAGGGGAGGTTGGTAAATTAATAGGAGGAGACAGATGGTGGAAATAGGCCTGGTGAGCTCCAGAAACAGTAAGGAGGCAGGTTAAGGTAGAGGAGAGAGCTTTGCCCTCTCTTAAGAGACTTGTAAGGAGCTATGCCCCTGAATTTCCCAATTCACTGGAAGACCTCGTAAGTACTGGCCCCAGTCACTGAAGGGAATGGATGGCTGACCTTAGATCCAGTGCTTAGTGACCAAGTCTTAAACTTGTATGTGGTGTGGAGGGTAAGAAGAAATAGTTTCAGAGCTCACTTCAGTACATGCCTGCAGCAATTTGGCATGACTCAGGCGGTTGGGAAACTGTGCTCCCGGGACAGCCTGACATGTCACTGGAGCAGCCTCCTCGGGCCGAGCTGTTCTTTTACAAGAAGAGCTTTGAGCTGATCTTGAACTTGGGAGAGAGTTCAGCAAACGGCAAGTGGCAACGGAAGATTGAATCATGAGTGTGTGCCTCATCAAGAGACCAGGCCTCGCTTCCCAGCACTAGGTGGACGGAGGGGTGGGACGGGGTCGTTCACACGGCAGCTCCCAGCGCTCTCTGATCTCTTTCCAGTACCTGTAGTGTTTTGTGGACCTGTGTAGCCGCACAACCGTGTGAAAGCTAAATTCATATTCCTAATAAGGTGTCACCAGATTCCCCAAAGGTCTTCGGATTGTCCATGAAAATCACCTAGGTGAGGATTCAGGTTTAGGGTATTTTATAATGTTTCAGCTTTAGAAATATAACAATTCATGATCTATGGGATAAATCTACCCATCAGAACTTTTTAATGACCATTTCCAACCATACTGGAAAGTTGCAACAATTATTGTTTTTGAAAATAACACTAGCTGAATGTTACTACTATGTACATCTAAAATGTACCAGCAAAATAAAATAAATTAAAAAAAAAGAAAATAACACTAGCTGATGTGGGCCTAGGATCGTATCGGGCACTGCACTGTGGCTTCACGTTCGTTATCCAGGTCAGACTCACAATGGTCCTGGAGGTAAGTGGTATTATCGTCTCTATCTCACAGACCCACAGAGAGGATAAACAACACCAGGAAAAGAGTGAACACACACACACACACACACACCTGGTGGGAGCTGGAATGCGTGGTGGAAAGAGGTAAGGATTTCAAGTGAACATCTGAAGAGTGATTTCCACTCTGGTTTCTCTTCAGATCGTATAAATCTTTCACCTTTTACTGAAGAGTGACTTGCGACAGCACAGCACGAGTAACCTGGGGAAGCCACTTTTAAACTCGTAAAATGCTGGTACCTGATCAATAAGAGAAAGAATTCTCTCTGCATGGGACGGCGGAGAGGAATAAATGAGATAATATATTGAAAAGTTTTGCTCTGTAAACTAACCTGTCCCTGACCATATCCAGAAATCGATTGTTACTGGTAGGTCAGGAATCAAAGACCAGCTCTAGACTCTTCTGATCCACTTCCCCTTCCCATGGAAATGGACTGATTCTGCTCCTAACCCCTTAGCTTAGCAAATGATAATCATCTGTCTGGCCAGGTGACCTGGCAGCCTGTCAGTGAGCCCCCAGGCTTGCATGGAGCACTTTGCAGAGCGGGCGCAGTGACACAGCCCTGGACCTGTGCAGCACTCTGACAGATGGATGATGGCGGGCCTAAAAATAAAGATGTCTTGTCTCCAGCTCTATGTTTGGTTGCCTAGGTGCTGCTCCACTCAGTGGGATCACATTTTCCTTGGCCTGTCCCGGCAGCCACTGCAGCAGGGGGTTAGGGAACCAGAGACATCTGCGGCTTCGCATCCTTACTTTCTCTGGCACCTCAGGAACCTGCCGGCTTAGCCTGTGGCCCCCTACCATTTGCGGTGACCTTTCACCTGCTGACTTTATCTTTTAATGAATTGGTTTAAAATAGGAGTTCATAGGAGCTTGTTCTTTCACGTTTTAGGAAGAAGTTTCAAGGATGGAGCAGAAACAAATTTGTAAACTCTTGCCTTCTCCAACGAGTAGGACTTGGGAATACTCTTTCGTGGCTGCTGTCTGAATTCAGAGCTTCTCCCTGAGTGTATTTCAAGGGCAGAGGACAAAATTATTCAATTAACAGTGATCCCAAATGAAGATCCATGAAAGGTAATAACTAGGTAATAATTAGGATGGATCTTTTCTTTTATTGTGGTAAAAGACACACAACATAAATTTGCGAGCGATACTTAGTTTACCCACAATGTTGTGTGACCATCACCCCTTTCTGGTTCCAGAACATTTTTTCACTACCCCAAAAGGAGACCCTGACTCATTAAATGGTCACTTTCCATTTCTGTCTTCTCACGGCACTTGGAAGCCACTAATCTGCTTTCTGTCTCGATGGATTTGTTTATTCTGGATAGTCTCATTTAAGACAGACAAGCATGTTAATATACAATTTTCAGTTTGCTACACATTCACTTTGCCTCCAATATAAAAGTTGAAAGGTTTTCCTTTCTTCTGCCCCATCCCCCTCTACCCAGCTCCTCCTGGCCCACAGACAGCATCTTTGTTTATAGATTTTTTATGTATCCTTCCAGAATACATATATCCCAACACAAGCAAATATGACACAATTCTTATCTGCGCTCCTTACAGAAAAGGTAATGTTCTATACACACTATTCTGTTCCTTGACTTTTAGTCCCTTAACAAAATGTCCTGGAACTTTGTCCACATCGGTACACAGAGAGCTTCCTCATTCCTTTTTATAGCTGCATAGTAGTTTGCTGTTCGCATGTCCCCTGCTTTATTTAACTAATCCTTTCTGGATGGACATCTGGGTGTGTGTCCTGTTGCTGGCTGCCACCAGCAAAGCTGTGTCAATCATCAGCACACGTGTCGCCTCCCAAGTGTTCAAGTAGCGCCGACTCTCAGAAGATGGACAATAGACTCGAGGGCCGTGTGGGTTTATTGTGTTTAACCATCTTCCATTTGCCCCCGGAGGCTGTCACCATCCCACAGCCTCCATCACAGGCCTTTATTTTCTCCCAATCTCACTGTAGTTTAATTTGAGTATTCATTTCCTTAGGAAGTGAGATTTAAAAAACAGTTATTCCCATTTTGTCTCCTAAAGGGAAGGTAGTGCGTTGGGTACCTGTTTGTCTTCTGTCCCCCCTGATACCAAGTCAGCGAGCAGCCCAACTCTGTACAGCCCTCTGGAGCTGGAGAGGACCTTTCCTCCCTGGACATCTTTGTTACAACAATACTTGGTGTTTTCAGAGTAGATATCATCCCTTTCACACCTGTGCGTGCAGCTGGCGCTGCCTGTCGATTCCCACCCTCTGCGGACTCTGCATCACCCGGCCAGCTGCCCTCTAAGTGCTAAGCCTGCTGGGGCTCTGGCAGTTTATTGAAAAGTATGCTGGAAACTGAGACTGTGGAGATGGAAGGTGCATGGGACTTGGCTTAAAAGTCCCTTCTCCGCTCTGCCCCTCTCATCAGAGTTGGGGGTGGGGCAATGACCGTGCACCACAGGCTTAGTCCTGGGAGGCAATGCCACTGCAGATGCAGAGTCGCAGCCCTCTTGTCCTTTGCTTGCTCCCTCAGCAACATGTAAAGGTATCTGGGGAAAGTGTTTGTCAAGTTGCTTCAGTCTCTGCAGAATTTATTTCTCCTTAACTGAGAGTCAGTCAATCTGCTGAAAACGCATCCCCACGCCCTGCTCCGCATGGACATCTCTCTCTGGGGGCAGAGGCGGCGGCAACTTTTACTTCTCCCTAAAGTCCAAGAGCGTTTTCTAGGCTTTCTCTCACACAAGGAGGAAGCTGCCATTGTGCGGCAGCCACACTGAGCGTCTGGTTACCTTGGAGGGATGGCGTGGGTACTGTACTTCAGTACTGCAAACACAGTACTGAATCCAGCCCCGAGAATGCAGTGAAAGCGATGTGTCCCTCGGGGGGCTGAGCTGAGAGCAAGCAGACCTTCAGAAACCTGCCTTCTGCAGTCTGCACACGGCACAGGTTTGTCGTCTGCATTTCTTCCCACTACAGGAACTGCATTTGAGCGATATTCTCGTGGGGTACTTCTCATGGTGCTGCATGGTCCTTATCTAAGTATTAAATCAGCAGTGGGCAGGAGGTGTCACCCAAGATGGCTGTGACGAGCAGGGGCCCAGCTTCCTGCATCTTCTGGTAAATGCGTCACTCAGATCCTCTAACTTTCAGAGCATTTCCTGTCATTTCTCCCTCATCTACCCTGAATCTGTTACTCTGACCTGGTTCAGTCTCCCTCCCAGCCAACCCCCGTCTCCTGTGTGAGTACAGGACTCTGGTGACCGGGAGACGAGGGCATCAGCAACGGTGGGTACTTCAGCAGGAAAATAAGTTCATTTAGCTCACAGTTTCGGAGGCTGATAGTCCAAGACCGAGTGGCCTCATCAGTTTGGTCTCTGGCGAGGGCCTTAGGGCAGATGGCATCACAATGGCAGGAGTACTTGTGGGAGTGATTATATGGCAGAACAGGAAGCAAGAGAGATGCTTGTTCTTTTTATAATGATTACTCTCTTGGGAACTAACCAGGGTCCCACGAGAACCACATTCCTCCTTTCCCAGGGGAGAACTCTCATGCCCTCGTTACCTCCCACGAGGTCTTACCTCTCAAGGGTTCTGTTACCTCAAAACCACCATCCCGGGGATAACCTTTGAGGACACAATCAGCCACGTCCAAGCCATAGCAGAGCCGTGGGATCCAGTCACAGGGGTCCATGTCCAAGCTTGGATAGGAATCCTCCGTGGGTTCTTCGGTATTCTCAAAATGTAGTTTCTTCATCTGTAAAATACGTTAGTAATACCAATCTCTAAGAGCTATGTGTGTTGATTGAAGAGAGCATTTAGAAAGTATGTGGCCTCATAGAAAGCACTTGTGAGAGCTGTGAAAACTGCGCCAGTGGGTTTGCAGCTGCTCCTGGGCGGTGTTGAGCATAACAGGGCCATGAAGACAGCCCATTCTGAAGAGACGACGCCTTCCGTCGGGTCTTACTGTGAGCCTTCTTGGCACCATGTTGCAGTGTGAGTCTGCCTGTCCACACCTACTTCCCTCCTTTATTCTCAGGTTCAGACGCACACCGTGGTCTGGTGACTCTCCCACCTGTAGCTTCTTCCAGAGTGTCTCCTCCAGGGAATCTCTCCTGTGTCTGATCTACGTCTATTTCTGGGGGACCTAAATCATACACATTCAACACATTCCACTTCTCCTTCTTTTCCTCTACGTATGTAGTTTGCAGGTTGTGTTTTAAGCGTTTCTTGTAGACATCTTTTAAGGGTATAATGATACATGTTACATATTTATTTGTAAATTATTTTTACTTAACGTGCTGAAAATTCCTGTAAGGAACTCCGAGAGCAAGGATATGGGGACTTAATAGGCATCAACATTTCAGGGCAGCTGCTTTGAGTGGAAGTAGAAACCTCGGGATTTTCCTTTGTTGACCAATGACAAAATGTGTCTTTTTCTGGTGTGAAAGTTAGAGAAGGGTATTATCACCTGCATAAATGTTCTTCTGCCCAAAGTCAGTCTTTCTCTTGAAGGAGGGTTAGAGACGCTGGGAGGACCTCTGCAGGTCCCAGGAACTTCCACGTGCATAGATCAATGTGTCCCTACTCTCCTTTGAGACTCAGGGGCAGTACACTTTTGATTTATTTGATTTTGTTTGTAGTGCTGGGGATTAAACCCAGGGTCTTCACACTGAGCTACATCTCTAGACCTTTTATTTTTGAGCCAAGGTTTTGCTTAGTTGCTAATTTTCCTAATTGCCTGGGCTGAACTCAAACTTGGAAGCCTCCTGCCTCAGCCTCTAAGACGGCTGGGATTACAGGTACGTATGACCACATCTAGCAGATTTAGCTGATTTCAAAGGGATTCTTTTATCTCCTTGGTGCCTGTGGGGGTGAGAGGCCTTCTAATAGTTACTCTTTTTATCACACAAATAATCTCTGGGGTCCAGCGAAGCTCAGATTCATGAGGCCATAAAAATTTAGAATGACAGGGCACGGAGAGGTCTTACAGCTCATTAAGCTGACCCACATCATTTGATATGGTAGGTGAAGAAAGAAGCTTAGAATGCATTAGAAGTGAACTCACCCTTGAGTTCATCCATCCATCCATCCATCCACCCACCCACCCACACACCAGCCCTAGGCCCTGAGAAAATGAAAATAAAATATGGCCTCTACCTGCTGAGGCTCCCTGTCCAACAGATTCCATTCCTTAAAAGGGTCCAGTTCAACCTTGTCCCTGAAATAGCCCAACTATGTCATCCTCCACTAAGCCTCCTGCAGTGGCAGCCTTTCCAATTCCATCAGCAGCACTTTAGCTGTGGGCCTGCAGGTCATGAGGGGCAAGGTCAGGAGTGGGCACCTGCCCCCTGCTTCCCAGAGGGAGGCACCTAGGCAGGGCGTGGGGGCTGGTTCTCCCACGCTCAGCAGGCGCTTGAGACAGAGAAGACCTGTTTTTAAATCCTGTGTTTCTCCACTCTCCTTGCTCCTTCCTTCCCCCCACCACCCCATTATCCTATAACCTGCCTTTCCCTGTCCTGCCCATTCTTCCTTCTCAAGTTTTGGCGCCATCCCGAGATGGGTTCCTTATATGGTGCTGGTTCTCTTGTGGCCCTTCCCATCAGATAAGCCTTCTCTCTTTGAGCAAATTTACCTTCTGCTACCTGAGCTTGTGAGAACAGTGATTAGAAAAAACATGGCTACCTGGCTTGAGCTGATCATCTCTAGCTTTCATCTCTTACCTTTTAACTTGTGCATGCACGTAGCTTTCCTGTCCCCCTTCCCCCCATCAAGCACCTGGCTCTTCCCCCAAGATGGAGGAATCTGAATGGTTCTGTCTGTGTTGCAGAGAGGATGAGGTCCCAGACTGGAACTCTGCATGGTAGAGGACAAGCATGCAGCCAGGCAGTTTCTTCCGGTGCCATCTCACCCCTGTCATTCCACCAAGGCAGGATGGTCCCAGGGGAATGTGTTGGTCCCAGCCCCCAGCTTTGCTCCTGATCTGCTACGTGATCTTCCCTGTTAGGGGCTCAGCCTTCAGACCTTTCAGGTGGGAAGCAACCTGCTGATCACTGGATAATATTCATCATGAGCTTTGAGGATGACTTTTATAGTATCTGAGCATTCTAGGTGTCTAATCCATTTCCTGTTGCAGTGAAAGAATAGTCAAAACTAGGTCATTTATTTAAAAAAAAAGAGAGATTTATTTAGGTTTCAGATAATCGGGAGACTGTAAGTTCCAAGATATGACGGCCACATCTGCCAGGTGTCTAATGAGGGCCTCATGCTACTCCATGCAAGGAAGAAAACCTCCCGTCTTCCGTAAGCGACGGGACCTAGAACTCTCAAGTGCTGGCACCTTCTCTGGTTTCAAGTCTGGATTCCTGGAAAGGTGGCTCGATTGTGAGGGTGTGAACCGAATCAATGGTTCATGCTATTGATGAGTTCCTAGCCGGATGGGCTATTAGGAGGTGGGGCCTGGGTGGAGGGCTGTTAGCCCGTAGATACAAACGTCCCCAGCAGCTTCATGTATTCAGAGCTGGGATTTCGGAAGGTGACTGGATTATGGAGCTCGTATAACTGACTTGCTGTTAGAAGGGAGGTCTGGTTGGAGGTGGCTCACTGAGGGTGTGACCTGGAAGGGTGGATTCTTGTTTCTAGCTCTCTCTCTCTCTCTCTGTCTCCCCCTCCCTCCCTCACTTCCGGTTGCTATGGGTTGAGCACCTTTTCCTCTGCCATTTCCCTTTGCCCTTCTGTTTCTGCCTTGGAGCTAATGGACCATGGTCTGAAGCCATGAGCCAAAATAAACCTCTCCTTCTTTACGCTGTGGGGGTCAAGTACTTTATCCAGAGATGGGAAAGTGATGACAACGGAGACTGTAACTAGTCCCTGACCCCTGTGCTCTGCTTCCCCGCCACCAAGCCCTTCCACCATCATGACTCTGCCTTGGAGCCAGCCGGCCTTGGACTGAAACGTCTCAAACTGAACAAAAATAAACTTCTCCTTTAAGTTGTGGTTGCCAGGTATTTTGTCTGTGCAAAATACCAATATAGTGGGCATCTTCAAAGAGAGTTGAGATATACAGTAGCTAACCCATTCCTGTGGAAATACTTAATTCACTCAGAAGAGCTTCTTTCCCACCACCCAATCCCCTCCACCAGACCCCACCTCCAAATACTGCCACATGGCCAATTCAGGTTGCTGCGGGTGATCAGTTGTGACAGCATGCTGTAAGATCGCAGCGATTTTCCCATCTCCAGGAGTCTCACGCTTCTGTTTTGAAAAGTGAATTCACCCTCTCTCCAAGACTCTCACTTTTCTATTTGGAAAGGCGAAGGCCGTAATAATACCAACTTCCGAGGGCAGTTATATCCACTACATAAAGCCCTTTTCTTGTGAAAGTGATTTATTAACAGCGTCACCCACATTCACTGTTTTTATGACCAACTGTGGACTCTTGTTCAGGCAACTCCAGAGGGAAGGTGCTGAAGACCCGGGGCTGAGTCTGGGGTCCTGCTGGGGCTGGAATTCCTGCTCTTGGAAAAGAGGCGGCTGGCACCTGCCTAAAGGATCCCACCTGAAGACAGTCTCCGGACCCAGTGTCCCCAGTCTCAGCCCTGGGGAGAGCCCTGGGAACTGACACCCGATGGCTCTTTGTGGACACTCCTGCACAAGTAGGAGGTATGCAGTCTGAATTGGAATCAAGGCTCCGTGGCTCCTTGCCCAGCCCCGGGTTAGTCTTCATTGTCCGGCCAACATCTGTTGGCTGCAGGAAAGGCCTAGGGAAGCCCACAGGACTGGGCTTGCAGGCTGTCCCCAAGGGACACATGGGTTCTGGGGCCACCCCAGTGGTCCCTCTTCCCTCTGCTACATCCCTGAGGTGTCCAAGAGGGACAAGCTAACAGCCGCCTCTGCATGTTCTGCCACAGGTCACCTGTCCACCCCACTCTTGGGATTTTCCTGAGGGTTCCTAACCAACCTGTCATCCAGGTGACAAATCTATCATTAGTAGTAAGTTTGTTAGGAGGCTAATGACAAAATTCCACAAACTAGGTACCTTAAACAATAGAAATTTATTCTCTCACATTCTGGATGCAAGAAGTCTGAGATCAAGGTGCCGACATATTATTGGACGGAGGGTCTTGGAGCTGTTTTCAGGTTCTTGGTATTCTGAACAAAGAACCGAGCAGAACACACAGAAGGAGCAACAAGAGTAAGATCTGTACATTCCACAGGGTGGGAGTGGGCCAGTGAGGAGAGCTCGGGGCAGACACTGGGTCCCTTAAAGCTCTGGGATTATTGGAGCTGGAATTGACAGGAGTCATCACTAAGGAGCTGCTTGGCTTGGCCCACCTGTCAGGAGAGGGAGTTTTTGAACATATAAGGTTTTTAATAGATGTGTCATGGCATCCAAAGCCCATGGGTATGTGCGTGTGTGTAAACTACAGTACAGATGAGGTTGGATGAGGGTCAGGGTCATGTACTTTTGGTTTTGCACCTGTCTTAGGGGATAGGATGGCCTTTATCTATTGGTTTCCTAACGTGGTAACAGTCGTCCTTGCCCAGTGGCTTTCTGCTGTCTACTTGTCCTTGCTGTACCTCCTACCTCAGACAGGTTCGCTTCTCTCTGAAGCCTGCAAGGGAGAATCTTCCAGGGCTCTCACAGAAGAGGAGAAAGCCGAGGACACATGGACAACAGCGAGTGGAGACATGGGAATCACATGCCAGGCATCATACACATTATCCCTGGCTCCCCATTAAATCCCGCTGGGGGTGCTGTGGCTCTGATCTGCCTGGCGGGTGGGAAGTCCGGAAGACTGAAGGATCGCAGCTGGCAAGCAGCAAGGTGGAGATTCAGATGCACATCTGTGTGTCGCTCGGCTGCCTTCTGCCAGATCCTCCCGCTCCCCCAGGAGTGTCTGATCCGGGCCAGTCCTGTGTT
>PVJO010013679.1:0-50979 GCA_004026905.1 Hystrix cristata | reverse complement strand
CCTCTACAAACTGTGAGTCAAGATAAACCTTTCCTCCTTTAATTTATGGGTGTTGAATATTTTTTTCCGTAATAAGGAAGTAACTGAGACAGATTTTGGTACCAAAGAAGTGGTGTTGCTGTGGTGCTGCCAGACCATGTAGTTCAGAAGCCTTTGGACCTGGTTTGTGGGAGAGGTTAGGAAAGGTTTGGAGATGTTGTGTCAAGAAACAGCCCTAGAATTCTGTGAGCCAATCTTGTTGGGAGATTCTCAGACCTCAGAAGACCAGAGTGTTGGTGGTAATAAAGCTGGTAAAGACTAGGTTCAGGAGGTTTCAATTGAGAACAAAGACTTCACTGGTAAACTCCAGACTGTGTGTGTTATGTTTTGGGAGAAAATTTATCTGCATTTTACTTGTGCCATAGACTTTATGGGACACCAAGAATAATGGCAGTAGACTAACGAATCTGGTGGAAGAAATTTCAAATTGCAGTTGAGGCAGTGGTATGGCTACTGTTGTAGGATTTTAGCCAGCAGTTCTTTGAGAATCAAGAGCAAATGACCCAGCAAAATGATTTAAAAGGTTTGAGTTTGCTTAGGAAGGGAACTTCAGTAATGTTGAGGACTGCAAAGATGGAGCAGAGTGAACTTGGTTGCTGAAACAATTGGCATTACGAGGCCAAGTACTTTGGAACCAGACAATAAAGATAGCCAGAGGGCATCACAAGAATCTCAGGATATGAGAATGAGTTCTCCCAGTAATTTAAATGTGCTCTGTGGTAAGTTATTTGAAGTTTTAATGGATGATTAAAACAAGTGTATATTATGAATTAGAATACAAAATTGTGTGAGTTTTAAATTTAAAAAAATAAAAAATTCAAAATATAAAGTTGCATGGGTTTAAAACATAAGAAAGTAAAACCTGAGGTAAGAGAGGATGCTCCCCAGACCATCAAGTTTCCCAACCCCAAACCAGAATCCATAACACCAACACTGAGTACTAAAAATGGATTGACTCATTTGGCAAATGTCTAGTGAATAATATTCCTTCCCCATTCTGGGAGTCAGCACCCTCATGCTTGATTCAAGGCACGTGGATAGAGGTCCCCTGAAAGCATTGCTTTTTAGGGGTTTTCCTCCCTTGGCCACTTTGGCATCCATCCCACACACTGGTGCAGACTTCAGATACATCAGCTTCAAAGAAGGATGAACATTTACTTCAGTGATTGAGATTTTCATAGGAGATACACCTAACTAGGTAGCCCTTTGCCTGTACTTGCTATCATCTTGAATGTGGAGAAAGAAAGGTAAGGTGGCTTCCGGGAAGATGATGGAATGGTAAGCAGAGGAGAAGCAGACTTTCTGAGATTTGGAGTCCAGATGTATGAATGTGTGGAAGAGAAGGAAGGATGTGGGTCCCCAAGACCCAGAAAAGATCTGAAGAGAGAATTGGAGCCCATGGGGAGAGGAAAGAGAGGGACCTCATTGCAGAAGAGGCAGGTGGTGGCAAGCAGCACTTTTTCTCTGTGTCCCAGTGCATGGCCTGGGAGGGGTGGCTCAAACCTCCAGATGCATAGTGACTACTGGCAACACCAGAGGCCTCCACAGAGAAACACACTAGTGGAATGGAGCAGTGGACACTGCAGACTGCAGTGGCTGGCGAGTTATCCTGGTTCAGACATCCCCCAAGAGAGAGCTATTGGCCAATTGCCATTTGGAAAGGGGTCAAATGAACTCAGAACTCAGAGCAGCTGGGGGTTGGCTCCATCTAGTGGCTCCCAGTGTCAGGATGAGGTGCAGCGGAGTTCGAGCCAGCAGGAGGCACCCAAGTGTTGCAGGCTGAACAACTCAGGTCCCAGCCTCACAGACAGAAACCAGAAGCAGGCTGAACTTCAGTGGAACTAAAGCCATAGGCTTGCTTGGATTGTCCATGACACTCCTGTAATCTACTGCTAGCCTGTTGGAATTAATCACCACTGATCTGGGTTCTGCCTCCTCTATCTACCAGTGACAACAGAGACATACCCTGAAGTGGATATTTAAAAATTGTTTTCTTTTTTTTCTTTTCTCTTTTTCTTGATTGTTTAATCTTGTTTTTGTATGAATGTGAACATCATTTCTAGTTTTTTTTTTTGTTTTGTTTTGTTCTGTTCTTGTTTCTGTTTCTTCCTTCTTAATTTCCCTCCTGTCTTCTTCACTAGTTTCTGAAAGCTTGCATAATCTTCCTTTGTCTCCCAGGCTTGTTTTTAATCTTTTTCTCTTCTTCTATTTCTCTGTTCTTTCCCCTAACACCCTTTAAATTTTCTCCCTGGGGCAAAATCGCCATATAGAGGGGATATTTACTGTATAAAATTTTTTGGTTGGTTTTAGATTTTTGTTATATAACTACAAATCTCGTTCATATGGCTAAAGGTGGTAAATTAATAGCACAGTTCACCATTTTCAGGGCTATGTTTGAAGCTACTGTTATTACTGATTGTACTACTTTAGCCAAGTGATGTAATTGTTCTAATCATTAAGTTATTCTTCCTTGTATGCCAAGATTGAGATTGTCTGAGGGTCATAAACAATAGTATAGGCTAGAGTCAAAGAACCAGGGGCTAAGCCAAGTAGGCAGCAACTTCTCATCCCCAATAAATTTAAGGGGTAGGATCTTTCAATAGGCTCAAAATCCAAAGGTCAACTATACCTAGAAGATATGTCTGAGAAATAGTCATTTCCTAAGGGTTCTCAGCACTAGCAGTAAAGCTACCTACCATAAGCAATTTACAAGCATCAACCCAGGAATTAAACTAAAAATATAGAAAATGAGAAGACATAGAAGCAAGATGCAACACCAAATTTCCAGCTAGCCACAGGCAAACCCAGGGAGCAATAAGGTGGAACGATTTGAAAGCCACCCACCTGCACTTTCTAAAGTGGTAACAGCAAAAGTAGCAAAGCAGGTGAATGATGCTCTTGAAAAAAATCAAATCAGAAATAATTTTTCAGATAACTACAGAGGCGATGACCATAATGAAGAACATGGTTAGTGAATCTAAAGTAGATATAGATTAAAAAAAAAGAGGTGTTTAGGAAAATGATGGAAACTATGAATGCCCAACATAGAAAGAAATGGAATCCATGAAACAGATTCAAGCAGATATCTAGGAGATTAAAAATTCTATTGAAAGTATATGCAGCAGAGTGAACCAGTGTGAAGACAGAATACCAGACCTAGCAGACAGAATTGTAGTTAGCAATCATGAAAAGAAAGATTTCTTAAGAATAGCAAACAACCATGAAAAATCAATCCAACAGCTGCTAGATGATGCAAAGAAGAATAACATAAGATTGATCAGAGTCAATAAAAAAGGAGGAGATAGTGCAAATGACATAAAAAAACCTTTTACCGAATGAATGGCAGAAAACTTCCCGAGTATGGAAAAAGAATAAGTGAGGCATATAGAACTCCAATTAACCATGATAAAAAAAACTACACTAAGGCACATAATAAGATTCCAGAAATTCAGCAGAAGAAGAGAATATTAAAAGGTGTTAGGGAAAAGAAACAAATCACCTATAAAGGAAAGCACATCAGAATCACAACAGACTTCCCAACTCAAACCCTTGAGACCTTGGAGTGAAATATTTCGAGATCTAAAAGTGAACAACCTCCAACCAAGATTGATGTACTCTACTTTCAGCAATCTTTCAACACTGATGGAGAAATAAGACACTTCCATGACAAAGAACACCAGAAGAAATTCATGACCACCAAACCAGCACTCCAAAATGTTCTGAAAGACATTGTGGAAAGAGATAATGAAGACTACATTTCCATGAACCCCAACAGACTGAATCTTCCATGCAAGGCAATTAAACAGAGGGGAAAGAAAGGCAAGAAACAACAGGAAAATAATATGATAAGGATAAATCTATAGATTATCAGTTAGAACCATCAATGTAAATGATCCCAATTCACCAATCAAAAGAAAGACTGGCAGAATGGATGAAGAAACAAGATCTAACAATATGCTGCATGCAAGAACCACATTCAATTAAAAAAGAAATTCATAGACTGAAAGAAAAATGATAGAAAACAGTACACCATGACACAAGAACCTGGAAAAAAGCAGGAGTAGCTATTCGATTTGCAGACAAAGTGGATTTCAAGCCAAGACTAATCACATGAGACAAAGAAGGTCACTACATCCTTGTTAAGGGAGCAATTCAAGAAGAACAGATAACAATCATAAATATATATGCACCAAACACTGGCACACACAACTATATAAAACAAATATTAACAGACATAAAAAATCAAATAAATATTAATACAGTTGTAATGGGGGACCTTAATACCTCACTGTCACAGACAGATGAACTAGACAAAACAAAAACAAAAACAAACACAAAAAGAACTATCAGAACCGAACCAAACTTTTGAACACATGAACACTGTAGTTGTCTACAGAGTGTTTCACCCCACAACATCAGAATACACATTCTTCTCAGTAGCACATGGAGCATTCCCTAAAATAGACTACATACTAACTCATAGAACATGCTTAAATAAACACAAAGGACTTGAAATTATCCCATGCATTTTATCAGACATTTATGCAATGAAATTGGAAATCAGTGGCAAAAGAAACCATAAAAACTTCATAAACACATGGAAATTAAATAACACCCTCCTGAACAACCAAGGGGTCACAGATTAAATTAAATAAGAAATTAGACAATTTCTACAATTAAATGATAACGCCAATACAACATACTGGAACTTATGGGTTGCAATGAAAGCAGTTCTTTTTTTTAATACTTTTTAAAAATTTTTATTTTATTTTAATGGTACATTTTAGATGTACATAGTGATAACATTCATCATAGGGGATTTGTACCTGTACATGACATATCTTGTTGCTGCTTTTTTTCCCTTTCCCCTCCCCTCACCCCCTCCCATGAAAGCAGTTCTATGAGGGAAATTTATAGTGGTGAATTCCAATATCAGAAAAACAAAGCGAGTTCAAATAAACAACTTAACGTTGAACCTCAAGCTTCTAGAAAAAGAAGAGCAAGTCAAGCCAAAATTTCATATGAAGGAGGAAATCATAAAGACCAGAGAAGAAATTAATGCAATTGAGACTAAGAAAATAGTACGAAGAATCAATGAATCAAAGAGTTAGTTCTTTGAAAGACTGGATAAAATTGACAAACCCTTAGCCAACTTTATTGAAAAAAGGAAAGAAAAGACTCAATTAGGAATGAAAAAGGTGAAATCAGAACAGATCCTGCAGAAATCCAGAAGATCATCAATACTTACTTCAGGAACTTATATTCTAATAAGATGGAAAACTCAGAAGAAATGGACAGATTCCTGGATATACATGAATTACCAAAGCTGAATCAAGAAGATACAAAAATGCTAACAAACCCAATATCAATCAATGAAATTGAAGATGCAATTAAAAACCTACCAACAAAGAAAAGCCAAGGTCCTGATAGATTCACCGCTGAATTCTACAAGAAATTTAGAGATGATCTAATACTACTACTCTTCAAACTCTTTAATGAAATTGAAAGGGAAGCAGTACTTCCAAACTCATTCCTGGAAGCAATCATTACCCTGACACAAAAACCATAGAAGGATCCAACCAAAAAAGAGAACCATAGGCCAATCTTCCTAATGAACATAGACACAAAAATCCCCAAAAAGATACTGGTAAACAGAATGCAATAAATCATCAAGAAGATTACACACAATGACCAAGTAGGATTCATCCCAGGCAAGTAGGAATGGTTCAACATATGCCAGTCAATAAATGCAACACACCATATTAACAGAACCAGGGATAAAAATACACGATCATCTCAACAGATGAAGAAAAAGCATGTGACAAAGTCTAACACCCATTCATGATAAAAACCCTACAGAAAATTGGAATAGATCGTCTTTATCTCAATTTGATAAAAGCTATCTATGACAAACTAACAGCCAACATCATACTAAATGGAAAAAAACTGAAAGCTTTCACTCTAGCATCAGGGACAAGACAAGAATGTCCACTATCACCACTCTTATTTGATATAGTTCTGGAAACATTAGCCAGAACAATTAGACAAGAGAAAGAAATAAAAAGAATATGGATAGGAAAGGAAGAAGTTAAATTATCATTATTTGTAGATGATACGATACTCTTCATAGAAGACCCCCAAAACTCCACAGAAAGACTTCTAGATTTAATAACCAAATTCAGTAGTGTAGCTAGATATGAAGTCAACTCTCAAAAATCAATAGCATTCTTGTACACAAATAACAAACTCATTGAGAGAGAATTTAGGGAAACCACACCTTTCACAATAGCATCCACAAAACAAAACAAACCCCCATGAAATACTTAGGAATCAATCTAATGAAGGAAGTAAAAGACTTTTACACTGAAAACTACAGTACTCTGAAAAAGGAGAGTGAAGAGGATATCAGAAAATTGAAGATATTCCTAGTTCTTGGGTAGGAAGAATTGGTATAGTAAAAATGGCCATATTTTCAAAATCGTTATACAGATTTAACACAATCCTGATCAAAACACGCATTGCACACCTCATGAATTAGAGAAAACAATCCTAAAATTCATTTAGAACCAGAAGAGACCTAGAATAGAAAAAGCAATTCTGGGCAATAAAGGCAAGGCAGGGGACATCACAATTACTGACTTGAAATTATACTACAAAGCTACCATGATAAAAACAACACAATACTAGCAAAAAAAAAAAAAACACGCAAAAAAGCCCCAATACAAAACAAACAAACAAAAAACCCAAAAAACCAAACAGACCTGAGGATCAATGGAACAGATTGGAAGAAGATGTAAAAACCACTCCAAATATACTCAGCCACCTTATCTTTGACAAAGGGGCCAAACACTGTCAGTGGAAGAAAGATGGTGTTAAATGGTGCTGGAAAAATTAACTTTCAACAGGCCAAAGATTAAACCTGGATCATGTCTCTCACTATGCACTAAACTAAAATCAAAATGGATCAGAAAAAAAAAGGATCAGAAATCTAAATATTAAAACAGAAACACTAAATCTTTTGGAAGATAGAATAGGTGGAACTCTTGACAAGTACAGGCAAAGACTTTATGAACAAAATCTCAGTTGCACAGGAAATATCACAAAGAATCAACAACTGGGATCTCATCATATTAAAAAGCTTTCGTGCAGTAAAAGAAACCACCAACACAGTGAAGAGACATCCCAGAGCGGGAAAAATTTTTTGCCAGCTGTTCCTCGAACAAAGGACTAATATCTAGACTACATAAAGAACTGAAAAAAATCAGACCCCTCAAATTTGAAGACCTAAGCCAAAATGGGCATCTGAAATAAATAGACACTTCTCAGATGAAGTACAAATAGCAAATAAATATATGAAAAAATATTCAACATCACTGGTCATTCAAGAGATGTAAATTAAAAGAACACTGAGATTCCATCTCACTCTAGAAAGAATGGCTATTATCAAGAAATCAACCAATAACAAATGCTGGTGAGCATGTGGGGAAAAAGGAGCCCTTCTGCACTGCTGGTGTTTGTGTAGACTGGTGCAAGTACTCTGGTAATCAGTGTGGAGATTCCTTAAAAAATAAAACTAGAGGTTCCATTCAACCCAGCTATTCCCTTTCTTGGGATCGTCCCAAAAGAATTAAAAGCATCATACCTTAAACACACCCATCTTTATAGCAGCACAATTTGTAATATCTAAATTTGGAAATGGCCCAAATGCCCATCAGCTGATGAATGGATAAAGAAGATTTTTTAAAATATAATGGAGAACTACTGTGCCATAAAGAAAGATAAACTTGGGACATTTCTAGGTAAATGGATAAACTTTGGTTTTTTTTTTTTTTTTTTTTTTTGTGCACTGGGGATTGAACTCAGGGCCTCGCGCTTGCTAGGCAAGTGCTCTACCACTCTAGCTAAATCCGCAGCCCCAGTAAATGGATGAACTTTGAGACCATACTCTTTTTTTATTGGAAAAGTAATTATTTATTATGACAAAAATAAAACTGTTGACTGAGAACAAATGAATGTTACACTATATTGCACCATGATTGCAAATGAGCCAAATCTTGTCTAACAGATGAATACTCCAGAGCAGACAGCATTGCTTCACTTGGGTAAGTAGGCATGCAAGCAACTCATTATAACATAATTGCAGAAATAAAAATCATGAGTACCAGCAACCTAAATGTAATATATAAAAGCATTTCACAACAGTAATGAAGTATTAAATTTTAAAAAATGAGACCATACTTTTAAGTGAAATAAATCAGACACACATGTTTAAATGTCTGTGTTTCTCTGGTGTGAGAAGCTGAAAGGGAAGTAAGGACTAAAATGTATAATAGACACTGTGAAATAGGAAGAAAATGTTCAAATAGGAAGGAGTACGAGAGAGAGGTGGGAGAAAGGAAGGAAGGGAAAAGAAAAAAAAAGGAATACAAGGAAAAAAATGGAAATAAAGCTTTGGTAAATAAGGAGGGGAAGGGGGTTGAAGGGAGGCAGGGAGAATGGGAAAAAAGAATAATCAAGATATATCATGTAGAGGTACAAATTCCCTATGATGAATGTAATTATTATATATATTTAAAATGTATAAATAGACTTAAAGAGATTTGCGAGAATAAAACACAGAGCAATTGAAAAAAAAAAGAAAGGTAAGGTGGTAGTTCTGATTATGGGTTAACTTGTGTACCTCAGAAAAGGTAAATTGAAGTTCTAGCCCCCTATTACTTTAGAATGTGACTTTATTTGGACATAGGGCCTTACAGAGATAACCAAATTAAGATGAGGTCTTTAGTTTGGGCCCTAATCCAATATGACTGGTGTCCTTTTAGAGAGGGGAAATTTGGACACAGAGACAGATCCACCAAGAAATGATGATATAAAGAAACAGAGACACGGGGATCATGCCATGTGAAGATCAAGGAAGAGATTGAAGTGATACATCTATAAACCAGATTTTCAGGAAACTACCAAAAACTAGGAGAGAGGCGTGGATTACACAGATTCTCCCTCACTACTTTTCAGAAGGAGCCAAGTCGGCTGTAATACTGATTTCAGACTTCCAGTTCTTTCAATTTTGAGGCACTAAATTTCTATTGTTCTAAGCCAACTAGTTTTGGTACTTTGTTATGGAAATATTAGAAATTTTTTATTGTTCCCGCAGTCTCAGGAGAGGAGACAGCTTCTCAGATATAGACAATATAGTTTGAAAGGATAAAAAAGATTTGGAGGGCTCCCAGTTAGAGATGGCAGATTGAATGAAAACATACATATTTACCCCTGCTTCTTTCTGTAACCTGTAATGGCGAAAAAGGATTTTTTTTTTGAAGTTTGTAAGTTTAACAAGGATGAAGAAATTAGCCAAACTATCAGAAGCTGGAAAGCAGATGGACAAGTGGTGACAACCTTGACAGACTAGAGAAAGTTAAATCCTAACTTAGCAATGGGGAAATCCAAGAAGTAACTCTGTTCATACCACAGAGACCTCACTGTTCAGGTAGAAAATAGGAATAAACTTTTCTGAGAAGTCTGGTCAGGCTACAGGGAAAGTCTTAATCACAATGACACCGGGGTCCCTGACAAACTGCCCAGCCAGGTCACTTGTCTGTGAACACAGATGTTGAACTCCAGCCACAAAAAACATCTGGGGCATCTAGGTGCCTTTTCAGAGTCACACTGTTAAGATTAGAGAGTCAAGGGAGTCCAGACTATAGAGAAATCTTACATACAAAAGATTGAAACAAATATATACAAGCATTTTGGAATAAATAGTCTACAGAAGGAGAGAGTATGAAAAAACAACTATCAGTAATATTTTCAGAGGGGACTGGGGACTTAGCTCAGTGGTTAGAGTGCTTGCCTAGCAAGCACAAGGCCCTGAGTTTGATCCCCAGCACACACACACACACACACACGCACACTCTCTCTCTCTTTCTTTCTTTCTCTCTCTCTCTCTATATATATTCTCAAAGAGAAAAGAAGATGCTCCATCCATGAAAAGGGAAAATTTTTCTGTCAAACAAAGAACTATTGGAAGTTAAAATTTTGAGAGATAAAATTATAAAAATCTTAATACAAGAGTTAGAAGGAAAATCTGATAAAATCTCTCAAAAGGTAGAAGAAAATATTCTAGTGATAGAAAATAGAACAATATAATGAAATTATACAATCAGTGTAAGAGGTTCAACATCAGATACTAAAGTCAAAGAACAGAGACAACAAAGAAAAATACATCATGAAAGAAAAAAGTTGAGAATTTTTAGAATTAAAAACTCAAATAGCCAACTTGAGAGGTTCCACTGAGTCAAATATCAGAGAAAAGCAACTGACAATAAAATATGCTGTGAAATTTCAGAACACTGCAGATGAGGAAAGATTTTAAAAGCCTTCATGGAGTAAAAACAGTGCGCTTGTTGTTTGCCATGTCAGCTTGACCTGAGTAAGAACTGCCTAGCAGGTGAGCAAAACTCTGCATGTGTCTGTGGATGAGCAACATGGAGACCACTGACTGAGGAGGGATGACCCACCCTGGATGTGGGTGGCGCCAACCCCGAGGCTTGTAGCCCAGAGGGGAGAAAAAGGGAAAGAAGGAAGTCTTCTCTTTTTCCTTCAGAGGAGTTTTGTCTTCGCCATGACCTTCAGATGGTTGTCTCTGGTTTCTTCAGGTTTCCATTCAGACTCTTCAGCCTTCCGATGCAGATTCTTTGGTTTTCCAACTCAGCATCATGCTGGTGACTCTGTGGCAAGCTTCAGGCTTTAAATCTTTGACTACTACTGGATCCTCTGGCTCTCCAGTGAGCAGATGACCATTTTAGATTCTTCCACTCTGATTCTGCAGACATCCATTGGAACTCCGCCCATTCTGATCCTGTAAGTCTACCTAATAAATCCCTTTCATAATTACACAGATATTTTATATTGATTCTGTCCCTCTAGTGAACCCTAACTAATACAAACAGGTTATGTAGTGAGGTTAGGAACTGAATAGTATTAGACTTCTCAACAGCAACACTGGATGCATATGTATCTTCGATCACCTGTTGGATAAACAAGTAACCAATAAAATATTTGCCAGGCACCATGGCATGCACTTGTAATCTCAGTTACTTGGGTGGTTGAGGCAGGAGGATTGCAAGTTGCTCAGACAATTTAGCAACTTAGCAAGACCCTGATTTAAAAGAAGAAAACAAAGCATAACAAAAAACCCTAACAAAACAAAACAACCCCCTTCCTCTGCTAAACAAAAACAAGAACAAAAATAGACACAAGGCCTGGGAATGTAGCTCAGTGTGAAAGCTCAGGGTTCAACCCTAGTACTGCAAAAAAAGAAAATACAATAAATTATTAATATTAGTTTTAAAATACCAATCCAAGTAAATAAATATCCTATTGGAGATATGTATGTATATATGTAAAACTATATGCCAGGGAATTAACTCATGTGATTGTGGGACTGCCAAGCCTGAAATCTGCAGGGCAGGTTAGAGACACAGGAAGGAGTTAATATAGCCATTTTGAAGAAGAGTTGTTTTTCTTTTTCAGGAAACCTCAGTTTGTACTTTTAAAGCCTTTCAATTGATTGGATAAGGTCCACCCTGATTCTCCAACAGTAATCTCTTACTTCAAATCAACTGAATGTAGGCATCAATCACATCTACACAGTACCTTCATAGCAACATCTAAATTAGTGTTTGATTAAGTAACTGAGTATAAGAGCTGCGGATTTACTGTGGTCAACTTGAGCAGGAACACCCAGCTGAACTGAGTTTGCGTGGTTCTGGGTGTAGAAGAGCCACCTGAGGATTGTTGCTGACACAGCACAAAGGAGAATGGGAGCAGAAAATAGTGGCTGGCTGTTTCCCAGGAGAAGTTCTGTTGTGGCTGGTTGTCCTGAGGGGAATTTAGCTGTTCTTCTCAAAGAAGGAGCTCGGGGCTTTGCTATCATCCAGGATGGCTGCCGTTCACTTCAGGTGAGCTCTGGTCTTCATCTCTGCTGCAACCATCATATCCTGGTTCCAGTATAGATTTCTTCAGCCTTTTAGTTAGGCATGGACTTACATGAGACAGTGCTGCAGGCTTCAAGACCTTGATTGGATCTTTCAGGTCTCTAGCACGTAGGTAGAGGTACTGCACCCTTCCTGCATTTGACTTGTATGTGTGAATGTTGTAATGTCTAAATGTCCTGTATTAACTCTGCTCTCTTGCAAACCATTGACTCTGGAAAGGCAACTAATACAATAACCTAGCCAATGTGATGCATAGAATTAATAATCACATCAATTTAATTGATAGCCCAACTGTTAACTAAGTATGTCAGTAGAATAAGACTTTCAAGGTTATGTGGCCTAGACATTTTTATATGCCACACAATGTTTTTCTGAAAGCTACTGGAGAATGTGTCCCAAAAAACAAACCAAAGGATTAAACCAAGCAAAAGGAAATTATGTGTCTCAGGTTGGGTTACTTTGGAGATTTGAGATGTGGATTCTTGTGCAACTGATTTACCAAGGAGATCTATAACACAGTAGAGAAAGCAGGACAAGGAAAAGAGAGAAAACTAAGCAGGGTGTGACTCTGGAAAGTGCTCCGTGGAGCTTGGCTTCAGTAAGATACTGTAGGAGAGTTCTGTAGCATAGGTTACTTCAGAGTTGCCCCAACCTAAGGCGAGGAGCTGGCCTGCATACTCCCTACTAGTCAATCAATGTTAAGGGCTGTTTGGGAAGGTAAGAGGGTGAAGATTTCTAGGCACTTGGATCTCTGGTTTTAGACAAAGAATTTCTAGCAGCCAATGGCCAACTTCTGAAGAAGAGCTGCAGATTCTGGCTGTTGGAACAAAACACCCTGAAGCCAGGAAACTGTGTGTACAAAATAAAGAAAGGAAAGAAAGAAAGAAAGAAAGAAAGAAAGAAAGAAAGAAAGAAAGAAAGAAAGAAAGAAAAGTGAAATGAGATATGGCTCTGCCAAGTGGGATATAGGATACATAGAATCCAAAGCAGGAAATAAAGAAGGATGGTTTAGGATGACGGTCCAGGGATGTTCCAAGATGATGGTCATGCTGGTTCAGTCAGCAATTGAGTATCAGAGTAGATCAGAAGACTAAGAAAATTATTCAAGAAGATAAAAATGATAAAATGCTTAATGAGCTTGAACATATTGAGAAGAGATTTATATATGGGGAAAGTCTTTACACTTAATAAGAACATAGAAAACAGCAGATAAAAGACCAAGTTAATAATAAACTCTGGAGAAAACAAAAAGTAAAAGTAGTTATACAGGTATGATCAAAATATAGGTGAATGTTTAAATAAAAAAAGACACGTTGCCATTAATTGGCCCCTGAACACTCCCCCTTGCTTCTAAACGTGCCAATCCCATCATGCTTGCCACTTCTTGAAGCACTTATGAAGTCCTCTTTCATGTCTCTAGCTGTGCTGTTGTGGCTGCCTCGATGTCCTGAATTGATTCAAAACATTCACCTTTCATGGTCATTTTTCCCATTGGGAAGAGCCAGAATTCACACGGTGCCAGATTTGGTGAGCTGGTGGATGAGTACACAGTGCGATGTTTTTAGTTCGCAGAAATTGCTGTAAATGTTTTGAATTGATTCAGGACATTGAAGTAACCATGAAAAGATACTCAAGAAAGAGGACTTTAGAAGTGCTTCAAAAAGTGGCAAGAATGGTAGGATAAGTGTGTTTGAAGCAAGGAGGAGAACTTTGAGGGAGATTAATGGCAATGTATCTTTTACTGTAATAATTTTCTCTTTTTTTTTTCTTTCTTTCTTTCTTTTTCTTTTTTTTTTTTTTGTTTTGTGAGACAGGGTCTTGCTATGGAGTTCAGGCTGGCCTTGAACTCACTATGTAGCCTGGGCTGGCCTCAAAGTCACAGTGATCATCCTGCCTCAGTCTCCTGAGTGCTGGAATTACAGGCGCGTGCCACCATGCCCATCTAATTTTTAAATTTTTATTTAAACATTAGCCATATTTTTGATCACACCTTGGAATTTATGAAACTCATAAATAAGTTGTGAGTAGTATTTATACAATTATAATAATATAAACACTAAATACACTGAATTTAACTAAAATCATGAATGAATGCTACTGGGAGAATGAGAACAGGGGGTATGTGTGTGGTGGGGGTGGAGAGAGTGTTGGAAGAGCCCCATCTTCCCTACTGGGAAGCCAGTGGATGATGTGACTGCAAAATCAAGAATTAGCAATATCAGCATGTTATTTATAGATGGAGATGAAAAAAATCTAAAACACCTTTTCCAAGGTGGAGTTGGTTTCCTAAGCATGGTGAAAAATAGGGCAGCAAGTGGAGCTGCTGTTTCTCATAGCAGTCTTGTAAAATGAGTTGACTCTTGAAACTATACATGTGAGAGCAAGCTCTGAAGGAAGAGGCAGGAAATTAGAAAGAATATAAGGTCACTCAGATATAGTTCAGTTGTCTTAGCTTATGTCCTTCCACCCCCAAGCAGGACCCCAGTACACAATAGTGCCAGTGAGGAAACTTTTATCTTCAGACTGTAGGAATAAAGAATCTTAGAAATTTAAAAAAGTAAACTCAGAACCATAAAAGTTTGGACTCATATTCATAGAACCTGGTTTAATGCATCACTTATTTATTGATTGACTGAATGATGGATAGTACTGGGGATCAAACTCAGGGATTCACACATGCTAGGCAAATGTTCTACTGCCGAGTGACATCCTTGGCCCTTAATTCATACTTGTAAACTCAAGTCAGGTGTCACTTCCTCCGGGAAGCCTTCCCTGACTCCTCCTCACATGCCAAGATGCCTGCATCTCCTGCTACTCTAGCATTCAGCAGCCTACACTATCATGTTGTTTCTTTGTTGTCCTCTACAGTCGTTTCTAGTTTGAACACATTTGTTCATTATCCTCCCCTCAGATCCCACCTGTCCCCTGAGGTTGCATCAAGTCTGAGGAGTTGTAGATGCCTCAGCTTCGTGGTTAGCTCCCGGTCTCTGGTCACAGCAAGTCCACTCCGGCATCTGAGATGCGCACTTCTCCCTCTAGTTGATTTCTGTATCTGTCCTAGTGACATCTGCTGCGAGGCCGGTGCCATTGGTCTGTCTTCCTTGTCTGTTGTCCCTCCTTAGCCATAACCTTGAGCCCCTTGGCTGCACTCCTGAGCCTTAACAGGGCTGCAGAAGACTTGGGGAAGTGATTCTAGGCCCTGACTGTGTAAACAGCCCCAACCATTTTTCTTCCTTCACTGCATTTCGACCATGTGGGGGCTGTAAAACACTGAGGGAGCTCACTTACCCTGCTGAGCCTTCCTTGGCAGTGACAGATAGCCCTTCCTGCACAGGCCCCTGAGCTAACCTGTATCAGTTGTCTATTGCTGCCTGACAATATTGACGCAAATTTAGAGGCTTTATTATTTCATGATTTCTGAGGGTCAGAAGTCTGCTCATGGCTTAGCTGGGTCTCTTGCAAGGCTGAACTCAGGGTGTTGGTTAGGGCTGAATTCTCATCTGAGGTTCAAGTGGGGAAAGATCTGCTTCCAGTCTCATGGCTGTTAGCAGCATTCAGTAGGCTTCCAGACTGAGGGCCTCAGTTTCCTTGTGGCTGTTAGTTGGAAGTTGCCCTCAATTCTTCCTGACACTCACAACATGGAAGCTGGCTTTTTACAGCTAGAAAGGTAGTGGATTTCCTTGCAAATGTGCACTATGATTGCATGGAGCACAATCACATACATGTAATCATTTATGTCTGTCACCTTTGCCATGGTCTGTTAGTTGGAAGCAAGTCTCAGGGTCTACCTGTACCCCTGAAGAGGAGGTTATGCAAGGGCAAGATCCCAGCAAGAGGTGGAGGTCTTGGAGGGATACTTTAGGGTTTGTCCACTGCAGGCCTCGCTCCTGGACTAGAGTGCCCACCCGAGGGGCATGGCCCCCACTTCTGCGTTCATCTTCTAAGTCTGTCTCCTCCTGGCCTGTGGAGTCTTGGGTGGGAGAACTGACTTTTCCTTGCTCAGGTATGTCTTCTGTACTCTACCATTTATAGAATGCTGTCTAGGATTTTGACATTTTAAGGTCTTTTCCCTGCCAGGAGCGCCAAAATTTAAAAGCTTGAAACTCACTTCTTTGGTCTTTATTTTTCCCCTTCCTTTCCAATGCAGTAAGTACAGTTTACCCTAATTACTACTTGAGAAGTGGAAAAGGTTATAGGCAAAAGCAAACAAGAGATAGCATCACTATATCTTGCTGTGATATAAGAAGGTCCGCTGAAATGAATGCGAATACAACATCAGAGGCCTGGGTGCATATCTAGGCTTTACCGCTTACCAGCTTTGTGATTTTTGGAAAGTCACTTCTTTTCTATGAGCCTCAGTTTCCTCCCTTGTAAAACAGGGATGAAGATTCCCATTCTAATCCCAGGGCCACATGAGAACTCAGCTCTGGCCAACACATTGATCACAGAGGACTAATTGTAGTAAAGCTGGTAAGAATTCCTTTGTCAGTAAAGTATGCACACCCCCACCCCCACATATATTACTATTATAAATACTGATTATCTGATGGGCTGTTTAAATTAATGCAAGTCACAAGGGACCCATCTAACAGTGATGGTAGATAACCGTCAATTCTTTTTTTCTCAATTTTTATTTTTTATTAGTACATGCTTGTAGCATATAATGATCACATTCCTTGACAACACTCAACTCTGCGAGGATTCTCTGTTGCTCGGGACTTGGTAGAGAGGCCCAGCACCTTTAGTACAGGTTAAATGTGTAACAGCAGATGCTGACTGCACATCTATTGCTGTAGTTGGGTCCAGCCCTGGTTCGACTTGAGATTTTATTAAAATCAGTGTCAGAGTCCCATTATGTGTGTCTGGTAAATTATGGAGGCAGAGTGAATGTGTAGTCAGATTCCTAAACTCAGGCCTTTCCACCTGGGGAGAGTTATTCCAAGATGTCATATAGACAGAGTTTATTCCTTCCCCACACAGAGTTCTTTCTGTAACAACACGGCACGATGGCATCGCAAGCCATCATGTTTGGTCCCGGGCTCTGTACAGAGGAGAGTTGCATTATGCATAGACTTGCAGGAGCATTTTCTTCACTTTTTACTCAAACAATATTAATTTGAGTAAGAATTCATGAAGGCTCTGCTATCATTGGTTTGTATGAACAACCCAAGAAGGCTATAAAATTTCTTTAAATTTCTCCTCAAAATCTCCTCTTCTGTTGGCTTGTAGCTCATCTCTCTCTAGAAGGAAGAAATTGAAACAAATTACAGACCCAGTAAAGGCTTATAAAATGCGAGAAGCATACCCATTTCATGGGTATGAAATTAGGGCCTCTGATAGTGGAGAGACTTTTTCACAGGACTGTCTCATTTTGGCCACAGGAGTTTTGAATTTGTCCCTCTCTACTTGACATAAAGATCTTTGTTCCTCTTGTTGGGGTCTTTTCATATCATTTCTCTTTCAGGCAGGCAGAATTGAATGTGCAGTGCCTGAGTAAATGGCGCTATTTAGCATTTATAGCAGCGTGACTGTGGGTTGACATTTGCATGGGAAAAAGAGGAGAGTGAGTCACTGATCCAAAATGGTAGTGTTTGGGGTCACCTGAGGACCAGAGGGTGTGGTCGGCAAAGGGATGGCACGAGTCCACTGGGACTAGAGCAAGAAGCCTGGCCTCCCCGATGCGGCAGAGAAGAGACAGAGGGGTGGGCATGCCCATGTCTGGGGCTTCACGAGCCTGAGAGATGCAGGTGAGCAGTGGACTGAGCACTAATCCCAGCTGGGGAACATGCTCCCTGCACGATTTCACATTTCTCGCTCTAGACCACAGCTGTAAACTCTGGGAGGAGCAGGCAAAGGCAGAGTAGTTACTAACATTTGTGAGTTCTCACTGTGCGCCACGTCCAGGGACTTTGTAGCCAGAGCCTCCTTTAGTCACAATAAGCACTACATGATGTAGGTACAGTCACCATGACTTTGCTAGTGCAAGAGTCTATCAGAGTTAGCTAAGAAGAAATGAAACTGAATTTTTAAAAAAATTCTATTTCTGCTGCTGGAGAAGATGTCATCTAACAGCATTTCAAAGTCTTCCACCCAACACATTAATTTTCAGGTTCAAAACCTGATCATTCTGAAGTCTGCCCCTCCTCCCCCATGGTTCACGCACTTTGTTTAAGGGGGTCATCGGAGCCTAGCGCCTTGGGGGAGCATCTGGCCCCTGGCTGCCTCACTGATTCCGGGTCTGCTGCAGATGTCCCTGGTTGTCCCCTCCCGCCTTGGCCCTGCATGGTACTCCTTATGGGAGCACGGGTATCTTCCTCTGTCGAGGCGGCCCCACTTCTGTGCTGGCATTGCAGCTGACACCCCGAGGCACAGAGTTTCCTCTAACCTGGCTGGGCTGTCCTCCCCAGCCTCAGCTCTTGGTCTGCTTGCTTTGTGCTATGGTTACTCCAGGCTGGCTTATGTTGTCATGCTTGGTGGCCCTGTGCTCTCCATTCAGCCCACGCAAACTCCTGGCATTCCCACGGCCGGCCTCCCAGTGTCAGCTCCATGAGGCTGCTAGCTGACTCTCAGAGCTCTTGGATGAGGGGCAGGGAGCTGCGCTTCTAATAGTGTCTTTCTTTCTTCTCCTCCAGTTTGAAACTCTTCTGTTAGCTGTAGACTACAGGGACAAACTTGCTCTCTCTATTGGTATCTCCACTTCAGTTTTCTTGTCTCACACCTTTTAGTCTTTTTAAATATGAGGAGCACAGCAATTTTGTCCCCAAAGGTACCTGTTACCCCGTCAGTAGACGTCCTCTCTTTTAGTTTCAGAGCCTGGGAAGGACAGTGGTGCCCTAGCAGCACATTAGCTGGTGCTGTGGAGCGTTCTTTCACTGTACCCATTGTCTCAGCCACTTTCTGCATTCCTGGGATTCAGCCCCCGATGCCAACATAGTAAAGGAGAAGGGGTTCGTTTCGGCTCACACTTACAGTCCGCAGTTGGCTGGCTCTAAGGAAGGGCGGCATGGCAGAGAGGTGTAGTGGGGGAAAAGCTGCTCATGTCCTGGTGGCAGGGAAGCAGAGTGTAAAGAGATGAGCCAGGGAGGAAGACACGCCCTACCAGATGACCCGCCTCTTCCCACAGAGCATGCCTCCTAAGAGCAAGCCGGCTCTACTGCTCCGCAATCCAATCACTTTTCAAAAGCCCCATCCGTGAGGCTTTGGGGAGACATTTAGATATAAACCATAACACTCGTGTTGTCTCCATTTCACCCATAAAGGAATTAAGCCTCAGAGGTTGAGGCCAAGTAGTGACCACGCTGGGGCAAAACCCAGAAGTGTTATACAGTGGATGCTTCTCTCCCTCATCCCTGCTTATCCATCACATTGGGCTACTCCCTGGGGAAGAGAGTGCCATGTTCTGGGCAGATGCAAGGAAGAGACTTAATAGGAATGACAGCCCCAAAGTCGAACTGGAGTTGTTGGTCTTGAGGCGCAACAGGTACAAGTCATCACTGGAAGACTGGCTCTGCTAGGCGGGGCTGTGAGAGCCATGGTAAATATAGAAGGAACTGGAAAGTTCTGGAAGACATGTTTCTGCTGCTTTCACCAAAGCAGGAAGGAAGAGACAGTGAGTGAAGTCCCAAAGATGCCCACTGTGCTGTGTGCATGGAATCAGAGAAACCAATAAGAGCCCCGTGTAGGTCCTATCTAAGAAAGTCACAGAAACAAAAAGATAAGGGGATATTCTGGACTTCTGAAGGTGACACCACCCACAGGCACAAATGCAGTTTAATAGGCCACAGAAGGCACATAAAACCCCAGTTTCCTGGGGAAAAACATGAACTATCAAAAAGTAATAGACTTCCAGCTCAGTGTGGTGGATTAAATCCATACACCTATTCCTTTTTCTACTTATATTTCACTGAACTCACATAATTGAATGAAAAGGTGTAAGTCCTCAAGGATGAAGAATACGGGAAAGAACAGACCTGCAGGTGCTGGTATGTGGAGGCCCCCACAACGTGGCTGGGCCACCAGATGATCCTGCTGTGAAGTTCATCAGCCAGCGTGGCCAATGCAGGCACATGGAGCTTTTGGATTTCACTTTACCTAGAAAACCAAAGATCATTAGGCATTTGAGAAAATCAGGCATCTGATAGAAGGGATAGTGACTAGAAAAAGCAAATAAGACAAAGTAGCTATAACTGTGAGTAACAGCCATGAGAAAAGTATAAGAAAATGTCAAAACAATCCCTATGGTTAAATATTCTTAGAGAGATAAGGTATAGTATTATGTAAAATATCTTTAGTGAGATCACAGGTGATGTAAAACAGAAGTACTCTGGGAATTAAAAATATAAAAATGATATATTCAATAAATGAATTGGAAGATAACATTGAGAAAGATAATGTGGAACATAGTCTGTAGGAAATAGAACAGAAAGCCAAAGAGATGAAAACAGGAAAGAAAAGATAAGAAAATTGGAGAATCAGATCATGATGTCAATACTGGACTAATAGGAGCCCTGAAGATAGGACACTGAAGAGAAAAAACTATCACTGAAATAATACAAGATAAATTTTGAAAATTTCTAAATATAAAGGCCCAGCATGATGAATTAACAGGACTTTATTAGAAAGCACATCAGAACACCAGGGGTACAGACCCAAGCTGACAAGTTTCTAAAGGGGAATAAGCAGGTCACATGCTATTTGCCAGGAATCAGGATAGCATGGACTGTATCAACAGAAACCCTGAAACCTGGGTAATGGCTTCAAAATTCTAGGAAAATTTTATTTCAATCTAAAATTCCATATCCTGGCAAACCATCAATCAAGTGTGAAGGTAGAATGACATCTCCAAAAGATACTGGGTGTATGTCCCACAAATGAGATTACAAACCAAGAAAGAGAAGAGGAGCCAATCAGGAGAGGGGCAAAGGGGAGTCACAGAATGGTGGAACTGAAGCTACTTGGTGGATCTAGTTGGGAGCAGCAGCTGAGATCTGAGTAGGACAGAAGGCTCCGAGGAGTGTCTTCATGAAAGTAACTGGCAGTGGTACCTTTTCTAATGTGCTTGATGATATTAAGAATATCCAGAGGCCATCCCTCTGGCCATTGAGGAAATTGGCATATGATATATAAAACAGAAAACTCAAGAAATAAGAATACATTAATATTATTTAGAAATAAACAACCAGAGGAAATAGTTTTAAAAGTGAAAATGTTTGCCTCTGGGGAGTGACTCGGGGGTACATAGGGAATGGTCCTAAGGATTGATATTTTCATTTTAAGTCTATAGATCTATTAAATATGTGTACATATTATTTTGAAAAACATTATTTTGAAATTTTCTGACATTTGTCAGTTTTAGCATATGAAAATTGCAGTTTCACATGGTTCAACTTAATAAAAATTAAATAGATTTGTGAGGGAATCATTAAGAGTAATGAAATAGAAATACAAATACTATGTGACCTCACTTATATGTGGAAACCAAAAATGTTAAACTTGTAAAAGCAGAAGATAGAATGTGGCTGCCAGGGGTTGGGGGAAGAGGGTGGGAGGAGATTATGTTAAAAAAAAATAGAAAATTTCAGTTACGAAGAATAATTTCAGGAGAGCTATTCTAGAACATTATGACTATGGTTAACAATAATGTATTGTATTCCTGAAAATCACTAAAAGAGTAGATTTAAGTGTTATCGTTACAAAAATGACAATTATATGAGGTTATATTTATATATATCAATTAGCTCTATTTAGCCATTCCACAATGTATACATGTTTCATAATATCATGTTGTATACTATATATATGTATAATTTTGTCAATTAAATGAAAAATAAAGAGCCAAAAGAAAAAAAAAGGAGCAATGCTATATGTATCAGGATGGTTACTTATATAGAATTATAAAAATCAAGAATTTTTCATCAAGACAGACAGGACAATGAAGAAAATTATAGCCATGCTGGCCTAAGTCAGTAGGTCAGAACACTTAACGTATGTCACCTCTGTCATCTCAGTGTTCTGTATGTTAGTATTTAATTGTTTTTCCATGACAGTTTGCATCTTTCTTTAGCTGTCTATAATTTCCACCACAGTTGTAGTTTACTTCTTGATAAATGGTTACTTAAAACTAGTTTTGCCTGGGTGTGATGGCACACACCTATAATCCTAGCACTGGGGAGGCTGAGATAGGAGGAGTGCAAATTTGAGGCCAAGATGGGCAACACAAGTTCAAGGCCAACTTGGACTATATAGTGAGACCCAGTCTCAAAACAAGGGAAAATACACACTCCCCCCATATTTCTTGGCAATCTCTTGATGTCCACGCTTGCTCATCTCTTTAGTTATCAGGCTTTCTGTCTCCATCTCTTGCATTTCTTCTCCAATACCTTCTCACTGGTTCATGTTTCCTGGGAGAGTTTGGGCAGGACCCAACATTGTGCTAGGGTTAGGAGGGGCAGAATGGTCCACCGTTCAGTGTCGTTCAGGACCCTGGACAGCACACAAAGCACCAGCTACCTGGGAACTATTCCTGGGTGCGCTGGGGAAGCACCTCACCTACACTACAGGATGTATCCCCTTAGCCACAGCAGGTTGGAACAGAGAAGATACCTTGCCCAGGCTGGGAGAGTTAGGTTCCCCCCTCTGAGAATTTGGAATTGAAGATAGGCCAGTTATTTAGTTTCTTTGTGTAGCTGCCCCGTGCTGCCTCTGGAACTGCGGGTTGTGTACCCTGTCCTGTGGGCTGAAGATCAGGAGATGCTGGCTGGCAGAGACAGGCAGCAGTGAAGCAGGTGTGCAGGGGGGATGGGAGAAGAGAGACGGAATCAAAAATCATCACTTTCTACTTCTACCTTTTAGGTCTTTCTTTTTTTAACCGTGCTGTTACACCCCTAGTACTTTTTGATTTTTTACTTTGAGGCAGGTCTTGCTAAATTACTAAGTGTCCCAGCCTAGGCTTGAACTTGGGGTCCTCCTGCCTCAGATTTGCAAAGCACTGGTGTTATAGGGGTGCGCCACAACACCCAGCTTGTTCTTTTTGAGAAAGGCTGCATTCTTCCTCTTGGATTTAAACTTAACGGTCTTAAAACAAACATACCCCTTCACCTTCTCTGCTTAAGCTACATTGAGTCAGTTCTTGCAATCACAAGAATACTAAAGAGTATATGTTAATCTGTAGAATTCTTATGTAGTGACACATAGTACTATTTATGTTTTTTTGGGGGGTGGGGAGCATGGGAACCAGCAATCCTGAGCAAGAGGAAGCTTTACACGTACTTGGTGGGGGCTCTATGGGGGTAAATTATGTTTGGCTTAATGAGTATGATTGGGAACTCTTCTACTTTACAAGTGTACCCAAGAGAGCCTAACTAGGCTTGCTCAGTGCTATTTCCCTTCAAGTTTTGATCTTAGTATTTGAAGTACAGCAAATAGTTTCAAAGCCTAAATGAGTTCAGCTGGTATTTAACTATGAGGACAAGAGATGCTTCTTTGACGAAGATTTTTCTTTCTGGTCTTCATTGTGTGCTGTGTGGAATCCATTTTAGGAAGCTCCTGTCTGTATTAATTTCTTCTTGTGCTCAGTATTTTCCCTTCTTTCTGCTCTGTCTGACCTGATATGATGTCATTTGGGCTGTATTAAACATTTTTTTGAAGAAGACTGAACATTATATATTTCATCCAAAAATGCTATTTCTGGGTCTACAATTCATCTCTGCCACAGCATTTTACTGGTTCCTAAAGGACTCTGGTACAGACGTATCCTCTCCCCCTCCTCCCTTTCACCTTGGATTCAGCACTAAAAAATGTAAAAGACGTTAATAAGGCAGGAGGTGCTTTATGCCACAGGGTATAGATGATACTACTGGAAATGAGGAATCTCCTTCCTGAATGTTGTCAATTTGTTACTTCTCTGAGTCTGCTGGTGGCAGCTCAGCATGGGGCCCCGTTATCTCCCAGCCCAAGCAGCTGGCTTTGGGCGCAAGTCTGGACTAGGAGAGATTGCTTCGTGGCCCCACTGGGGCATTTCACAATTTCCTTTTCCTTGAGAAACTTTAAAAAGCCATCCAGGCTCTACTACCTGTGTGTACTTCATTTAGAACTTCTACCATGTGACTCAGCTCAGGAAATACAGCAGCCAGATCGCCTGCTGTGAAGAGGGTGAAATATGTTACCCTGCTGTCGGCTGGCGACTGGTTCCCGCGCTGCAGCGGGTCCAAGAAACAGGTCAGCTTGGCTCAACAAACACTTACTCGACACCTGCTGTGTGTGAGCAGTTACACCAGGTGTAAGGACACAGGGCTCAATAAAAGATGGTCCATGCCCTCAAAGAGCTCACGGGTTAGTGGTGAAGACCCAAAATAAACAAATAATAGAAAATGGGTAACGCGCAGGGAGAAAAGGCAATACAGGAGCTGGAGGGCTGGCAGGTGTGCAAGGGTGAGGGATGGATTTTGGACATAACTATCTGATCTGAGTCTCAAAGAACAAGTCAGAGTAACAGAGTAAAAGCAAGAGAAAGTTTTTTGTGAGAGGGAAGAGCATAAACAAAACATGCAAGTGTGACATGGAATGGTGTATATGGGAGATAAGTGAGTTGCTGGAGTATTCAGGAACGGAGCGGGATGTGCAAGACAAGGCTGGAGAGGGCCAAGCAGTCGTGTGCCATGTTGCAGGCAAAGGTGTGGCTTGCACAGACCGAGGCGTGGTACCGCAGGAGTTGCTGAAGGGGAGGCTGGGGCCCGGGAGCGCTGGTGGTAGAAGTGGAGCTGGAGGTTGGCAGCAGGGCAGCTGAACACCTATAGGTGTTGAGGGTCTTTGCAGGACTAGGGCAATAGTCCTAGGGCCTCGCTGGTGCCTCCAAATGAAGTGGGGACCCTGAGTTGATCTCGCTGGCCACTTGGAGGTTACTTCATCTGGGCACGAGAAAGAGTTGCCACACACAGGGAGTGTATGCCAATTTGAGTCCTTTATTAGCCGGCAGTCGAGAGTGGGCTCAGGCAGCAAAGAACTCTCAGTGACTGATGTGATGCAGAATGCATGTGTGTGTGTGTGTGTGTGTGTGTGTGTGTGTGTGTATAGGGGGAGCACACTTAGATACAAGGTACCAGGAATCCAACTTGTAGGTCATGAAAGGCCACAGATCTCCCCACCTACAAGGGCTTCATGACTTCCAGCTTGCCACATAGTATGTCCTACAGTTACAGTGTAGCCATTAGCACAACAAGAACTGTGAGTGCCTGGCCAAGAACTCTGCCACTGCAGATAAATATCTATTTAAAATAAAATCCTGAGTATAATTTCTGTATAATGTGACATGTGCTTGTTATAAAAATCACAGCAGGGCTGGGGATTTAGCTCAGTGATTAGAGTGGTTGCCTTGCAAGCACAAGGCCCTGAGTTCGATCCCCGGCACCACATACACACACACAAAAATCACAGCAAACTAAAAAAAAGTATGATAAAAGAAAGTGAAAATAATTTACTCCATGCTGGACGCTTCATGCTTCATGTTTCGTCTCAGTCCTTATCCAACCTCAGTGGTGGAAAATGGCTGCACGCAGGCTTTGACCTTCCACCGGCAGCACGTTGTCTCAAGTCACTTACCCTGGGCACTGACACATACACAGCTTTGGCAACCCTCAGTCAATGGAAACTGGGAGACCGTTACCTCTCCACACTGATCGTTGGGAGAACAGAAGGATTATGAGTAATTTTATAGGCATTTTTTTCAGAAGAAACCAGCCTAATGGACCATCAGTTGCCCACGATAACACTCAACTTTGGTAGCATCCTCATTCGTTTTCCCTTCTTGCCTGTTTCACTCGTTTTGATCTCATAAATAACTTCCTAACAAACTATCTTTCATCACCCTTGTCACAAGGAACCTAATCCAGGATAGATCTCAAACACTCAACCCAGAAATAATCCTCTTCAGCATAAACACAATTCCAGAATGTCTCTATGGGCAGAAGGTTGAAATTAAGTTTGTAGAAATAAGACAATTTTTTATATTTATGAATAGAATTTTTTAAGGATAGCAAAAGGAAACCCTTAAGTGGATTCAGGGCTGACACCAGGGTGAGGTGACTGGGACTTGTGGGGCCCAGACTTTAAGGAGGCACTCACTCTTGGGGCTGTACATATGTGGTGTCGGCCTCTGCCTCTTCTAGTCACAGCTCTAAGAGATTCACTGGGGTCTTTTGATGGCTATAGTTCCCAAAGCTTGCTCAGCCACAGGGCAGGATGTTTGCCAAGTAGAGGACTCTATGGGCAGGAGGTCCTCTTCTTTGTACCACTTATCATCTGTAAGTCTCAAAGGCCCCGAGGAACTGGGCTCAGATTCTCTACCGTTGACTAGCTGGGTGGCCTCAGGCACTCACAAGAAGGGTTGGAAGAGGTTGCCACTCTCTTGGGAGGGGAGTCTGCTCCTCTGAGTCTCATGATGACCTTTTCTCGTGAGATAGGTGTTCTGGGAATCTCAGGATGGTCAGATTCTCTTCTGCCCGAAGTACTGGATAAAAATACTGTGTAATACAGGCCATTTCTTTAAGTGCGTTTCAGTTCAATAAATAATTATCAAGGACCTGTTACGTGCAAAGCACTGTCCTGAGCTTTAGAGGACATGAAGGTGGATGGGCAGTTAAGGTAGTAGATACACTTCGGATCTCCTGTAGGCTGGGTCTGGTCTGGCTGGTGGGTGTTTCATGGAGGTGGCTGGCCACAGAGTCTGTCCCTTATCTGGAGTTGATTTGGTTGCTGACCTTAAAGATGGTTTTCGGAAGGAGGACTACAGCAAAAGTTGCAACGAGGAGGTGAAAAAATAATGGAGTATGAATGGGTTAAAAGAAACGGGAGGGTAGGAGACTGATACTGGATGTAGGGAGAAGATGGCTGAGGATGAGTGAGGGGGATGGGTCAAGGGCATAAATGTGAAGGTTTGTGGCTGAATACCAGGAGTACCCCAGACCCTGCTTTGCTTCATGGCCTTGCTTGTGGTAAAATAGTGAAAATAGTGGGGCAGACACCCATCACTTTATGTGGGAATCGTCTTCATGCCTCCTTCCCCAGGCTTGCGTGCTCTTGATGAGGTGTGACTACATTTCTGAGGGGTACAGAAAGCCTGGGTTTGAAGGCTGTGGCTTGAAATTAATAGTCAGCACAGTTTGGGCCTCAGGCCAAGGCTGTCCTTCATCGTCCCAAATCATCTCTTCATTATTCTTGACTTTACTCTGACTGATGTCTGTCAGTCAGAGTTTCAGCTATAACCAAGTATATGAGCTCACTTAAAGAAGTGTTGACCATGTTGTTGGTTGCCACCCCACAATGAAGTATATTTATTTTTCTCTGACATTAAAAAATATCTCTCTTCGGCCCATTCTATCTACCTTTCTTTCCATTCTTTCCAAGCTCTTTGAAAATAGTGTATTGTTGTCATCCCCATTTTATTTTTCACCACTTCTTTCTCACATGGGTACAATCACCTGGTTTTGATGGCTCTCACCCCAAAGACCCCTTTCTACTAAGATCTCCTCTAGATCACTACATCTAGCGGGCTTCTTTGTGGAAGTGCTCTCTCTGACACTGGATGGCCATGTCTCTGTTCTTGGTTTTCTCCTTTGGCTTCTGTGTCCTCAGTCTGTGACTGTCCTTGGAGGATTCTTTTTGTTTCATTTGTCTCTCAGATGTTGCTGTTCCTTAAACTTTTGTCCTGTCTTCTTCTTCCTTCTCTCAGCCTGAGTGTTTTTATCCATTCCTGTAATTTTGACCACAGTCTATCAATCATGGCCACCCACATCTCTGTCTCCAGCCCAGATTTTGCTCCTGAGACTTCAGGCCTATTGAATCAGTTGTCTACAGAGTTCTGGAAATACTTCATGTGGATGGTGCCCCACATTTGACTCATTCTTTTCTAGAAATTAACATTTGCTTCAAGTGTTACCTTTCTCAATGAACTGGACACTGTTCCAGATACCTTCCTTCTCTTTATCCCTCTCACACAGCTGATGACCAAATCTTGTTCTTCCTGCGTCCTTGACATATCTTCTGTGTATTTCCTCTTTTTAGAATCTTCTAAGAGGTCTCCTTAGCCCCAGTCTCACCACAATCAATCCAGTCTTCATAGTTTTGTTTTGTTTTGGGGTTTTTTTTTGTTTTTATTTTTTTATTTTTTGGTGCTGGAGATTGAACTCAGGACCTTGAGCTTGCTAGGCAAGCACTCTAACCACTGGGCTAAATCCCCAACGCCCTAAAGTTTCATCAGTATGACCTTTATAAAATGCAAATCTGACTATTTCTCTCTGTCATAAAACTAGTTGAAGCCTTCCCACCACCTAGAGAGGAAGATCCCAGATCTCTCAAGCTGGCCTGCCTGAGCTGTCATGATTAATCTACTGTCCCTCTTGCCAGTGCTTCCTTCAGCAGAGCTTTCCTCACCTTCTGTGCTCGGGAGGGAATAAAGAAGTGAGTGAAACCATCTTCCAAGCCTCTGGAACATAGCAGGTGTAGCAGGCCATTTCAAGATCTGCCCCAGCCCACTTACTGGGTCGATGAAAGTAGAATGTCTTGAATCAAGTCTGGAAATCAGAGGCAAGTTTTCTTCTTTGTGAGTCTAGAGGGCAGTAACAGAGAGTTTCAGAACAGGCTGCAACTTAGTATAGCTTTTGTCCAAGGAGCGCTGACCACAAAGGGATGTATTTCCTTCAAGTAGTGAGCTCCCCAGAGCCAGAAGTGACCAAATAGGTGCTGAAAGATGATGGCAGACAGGTTGGAGGAGGAACTGCTGCACTTTTTGAAATACTGGACTACACAATCTATTGTGTTTATTGAGTAACTGCTATATGCCTGGGATTGTGCCTTGTCCTTTATATATACTGGTTCATTTTTCCTTAAAATTACCCTACGGAAAAGTGCTATTATTATCTTCATTTTGTTGAGGAATCTAAAGCTCAGAAAGGAGAATTGACTTTGCCAAGGAGGAGTGACTTTGCCAACTCAGAAGGCAAACGACAGAGCAGGGCTGAGAATCCACTGGGGACGGTTCCCAGTGTGCATTCCCCAGTGAACATCACATTGGCGTCACCTGGGATCTGCTAGAAATGCGGGTTCTCGGACCTCGTCCAGGTCCACTGAGTCAGAAATTCCGGAGGTGAAACCGACAGTCTGTGTTTTGGGCCAGTCCTCCAGGCGAGTCTGATGTTCACTGACGTTTGAGAATGATCACTCTAAAGAACTTTCTTTTATATCTTGTGTACATGAGAAAATATTAGAAAGAACATTCCTTTCCAATTTTTGGAGAATTTGGAAAAAATCTGCTTTCAGTCTACACATCATCCACATTTTTAGTATGCTGCCTTCTAGTTGGGGCGGGCCAGGGGACTTCATGGGGGGACTTCTACGCACCCAGCAGCCTCCAGCAGAATAAAACTCTACAAATGCAATTTGGTAATTTAGAACTGAGTTTTCTCTGAGAATATCTTTTTGTAGCTTCTTACATTGTTTTGCATGAGAAACAACATGAATCTGGGTAAAAGAAAAGCAATATAAACCATTAAAAACAGAAGAGTCTCTAACTGAAAATATAAAGAAGGTGCCACAAATCTAATAATCTCCCTTTTGTAGATTGAGTTCAATAAAGGCAAGAGAAATTTGTGTTTTGAGAAAAAGCCAGATAGAATTGCTGGTACTATGCTATCATTTATTTTGTTAATTCAGCAACATTTCAAGTGAGACCCAGACACTATAGCATTAAAAAATAATGCAACCTTGCTCCCAATGCAAGTGGCAAGAGTGAGAGGTCTCCATGGAGCTCTGCTAAAGGGGGAGGGGGAAGAAATTAAAAATCGTCCACTAATGTGCCGGCAAGTAATGAAATAAGAATCTGACACTTGGTGCATTGAAATGCAAACAAGATGTCCCTGCGTTACCCTAGCAATTCATCATAAAGGCTGGTGCATTTCTGCTTATTATACATGAGGTGCAGTGAATTATTACCAGGCTGGTTCTTCTAACAAACTTTTCAAACTATATACACGATAGGGTCAAAAGAGATTTATATATGTGTTTTCATGTGTATGTGTGTGATTCATACTAGAAAATACACATAGAAGTGTGTGCTTCTCTGTCTATCTTGAGTACCTGGAGCCAAATGCACCTGGATTAAAAATGAGAAGTTCAGGTAATGACCTCGGTATTTGGAAGCAGTCTTTTTTTCTCCCCTCTATCTGTCTCTCTTTATACATGTTTGTGTGTATGTATTATATATATAAATTTTGTATGCATACTGTATAGATTTATCCCTAGACAAAGTGAAATCTAGTGTCAAGAAATACCACCCCAGACAAATTTTGTGAAATGGGTTGCAAGCAAAATTTTGATGGGTTAAGATGGTCTTAGAAACCTATGGCTATAGGTATTACATCGTCATACCAAAAGGATGAGTAGGAAAATAAATGGATGAAATGAGATCTAAAAACAAAAGCAAGACCTGAGAAGTGATCAGGTGAGTACTTGGACTTTTTGAGAAAAAGTTTAGGACACATGTGTATCTATAGGAGCGTGTGTCTAATCTATTCCCACTCCTGTGGAAAGGTAGTTTTGTGTTGGGAGGAGGCTGGGAATTCTTTTATCTCTCTCTCTTTTATTTTTTAGTGCAACAAACCCCTGAAACTTTAGTATATTTGTGGGGTGGGGTGTGCGTGTGTGTGTGTGCGTGCGTGTGTGTGTGTGTGTGTGCGCTTGGGGTAAGGTCAGAACTGGGGGTTAGGCATGAGTCTGGCAAAAATTCCAGCTGAGGCAAGAACGTATGTTAATTGAGAAGATTCTGAAGCAGAAATTAAACTTTATAGGTGTCACTCATCACAACTTCCTGAAGAACTGGTACTCCTGCTAGCAGTCTCTGGCACAGATGGGAAAACCAAAACTCAGGGAGATTAAGTGACATGCCCAGGTAGAAAGTGGAGGAGCTGGAGTTTGAAGTCAGTTTCTAGTTGCTTTCCAAGGCATCACAGCTTCCAGGGGAGGCAGGATCAGAAGAGAAATCACACTGTAGGCTGTGAAGAACATGTAGAGGTGGCTTCCAGGCAGGTGGTTGGGATTTAAGCTGCCTTCTTCTGCTTTTGGTGGGAGTGAAACAGGAGAGGGTGGCTAGTGAAGGAAAAATAAAGAAGGTGAATGGGTGGGCTGTTTGCAGTGATTTCTCCATGAAAAATTTCTAGTCACATTTCCTAAACCAATTTCATTATAGGATTTGGCATAAAATTGGCTCATAAGTGGAACAAAGAAGTAGAAATTTAATCGCAATACACAGAAAAACATCTAGAAGAATATATAACTAACTGCTAATAATAGTTATTACTGGAGAATGAGATGTAGAGAGGGAGAAACAGGAGAATTTACTTATTGTTTACATGCCCTAGTTTTACTTTTAAAAACTAGTCACAGGAAGTTTCAAGCATATACAAAAATAGAAAAATATAAACAAAAATAACGCTTATCCTCAGTCCTAGGTGAAACAATCATAAGTTCATAGCTAGTTTTGTTTCATTTTAACAGGACACCCCCCTCTTCAGACACAGCTCAACCCTCCAACTTACTTTAAGCAACTTCTTGACAGCATAACCCTTTATCAGTAGTGTATTGATTTAAAAAAAAATCTTGTTCTAATATAAAATAAAAGAGAAAATTATTTTTCAATCTATAGGGTTGGAGTTTCTATTGTTTAGTTAATTTTTTTGGAAAGCGTTGAGTCTCAGACATAGCTTATTATTGGAATTTCCCAGGATGCTTTGTAAACATGTGAATTCCAGAGCCAACCAGGAGCCAGGAAATCAGAATCCAGGGTGGGTCCAGGGATCTCTGATTAAAATGTTCCATAAGTGATTCAGATGGTGAGCCGCTTTTGGGGAACACTTGGTCTGCTTAAGATAAACCATTTTAGAACCTTCTGGCACTATGGAAAGACTTAATTACATATAAGCTGTTGATACACCAATTACAAATTTGCCTTATCTAGTCATTAAATTAAGTTCCCTAAGGACTATTCTGAATTTCTTGGGTTAAAGTAGTTGAATGTAGTTAACCTAGTTCTGATTAGTGTATAGCTATAAAATAAAGAATTTTTTTTCTTTAAAATTTCTACAATTCATACTTATTATCAGTATAACACTAGTCTTTGCTGCAATTAGTGAAAACATATGCTTTATGTTTGCCAATAGATTCCTTAATTTTAACATGAGAAAATGGAATTTTAAAGCAATTAAAAACTTGTCTAAGGATCTGATGTGTGGTTGAAAAATATACTAAATGTTTAAATTAAAAGAAACTTATACAGTAAAAGACACATTATCATCAATCCCCCTCAAGATACTTCTCCTTCTTTTGAACACACTTATCACATAATTTTTGTCACTGTCTGAAGCATTTCTGGAAATTCTCTTTCATGAGTATCTTGAGTTACACAGTCATGGATGCCTCGATGTCCCGAATCAACCCGGAACATTTACCTTTCATGGTCATTTTGACTTTGGAGAAGAGCCAGAAGTCACACGGTGCCAGATCTGCTCTAAAAGGTGTATAAGGACACACAGTAATGTCCTTATTTGACAGAAATCATCATAAATGTTTGGACAATGAGGTGTGGTGAAACTACAGTAAACGTTTATATTAAAAATTATTACGGTAAAAGATTGCCATTAATCCTTCACAAAATATTGATAGTATACCCTCTTTGTTTAAACACATGTATTCCATCATTCTTGGCAATATCTCTTTCATTGTGTTTTTAAAAAAAATTTAAACATTCAACATATTTTTCAGTTACCCCCTGTATGTTGCTGGTTAATGACTAATCCTGGGCAAATACAAAATCTGCACTGACGGGCCAGTGCAAATAAGACGGGGTTCCTAAGTTCCAGGGACGTAGGTCACAGTGAGGGCGTCACGTGGGTTTGTGGCCCTGAATCTCAGTCGACAGATGAGACATTGGCAGACTAGGACGGGTGACGATAGAAGTGGGGTATTGATTTCATTACACAAACTCAGGTGCCTGACAATGAACTGTCAGTGTTTTCAGAACAGAACTTAATTTCTATTTTGAGCTCTTATTCAGATAAAAAGTGGGTGATTTCAATCAATATGTGTGATCTCAGTCAGTTTAGATTTCCTGCCTACTCCCCTTCCATGGAGGTTTTGGTTGTGTTCTGGGTACCAGAAGGCATCAGAAGGCCAAGCATCAGGGACCAGGGAGATCCTAGTGTCATCTTTCATCTGCATCTGGTAGACACTTTATTTTCATGTTCTATAGGCCTGATCCATGTAGATTTCAGCTATGTCGGTTTATCCCAACCATAATGCTTCTTCAGGGCTGGCTCTTTCTTAACTACCCTCATTACCAATTGTCCAGGCAGACGGCTCTTCTGTATTGTGAAGCTTGAGGACTCTAGGAGGCAGCTTCAGGCCCGTGTGCTGGGAACCCCACATGACCACTTTCTTCTTTGACTTTTTTACATGTAGCTGGCCCCAGGGAAGTTCCATGAGCTTTGCATACTGAATACCGCCTGGGAATTGAGCACAGGTGCTTCTTACTTTCATCCCCAAATCTATACTGGAATTCTTTCACACATCCTGCTTCCAAAAGACTTGGTATATGTGTGAGTGGGTAGAAGGGAAAGTAGAAAGGTGGGTAGAAGGGAAAGTGAACAGCAGGGCTACTCTTCTCAGAGACCCCAAAGTTTCAAGTTTCTTCCTTCCCACTGAGCAATTAGAACACTAGCTTGTGATATCCCAATATTCTTGTGGGGTACCTTATTTTTCAGGAGCTAATCCCCAGTGTGTTTCCCTTTGCCCCAATTTCCTAGACTACTTTATATATAGACTAATATACAGTTTACTATGGGTAGATACTGAAATAAAACCATTTTTGCATGACCACATGAATTCTTTCAAATCTTATTTATAATATAAACTCTGTCTTGACTCCTTTAGCAATCAGAATGTCAGTGACTTCCAGCCAAGATCAACAAGAATATATTTGTGATTGAACAAATTGGGTTTATTACTCAGTGCAGTGAGGGAGAGCACGTTACATGGTGGAAGGGGGCACTGTTGGTAAGAAGGTGCTAGAAAGGATGTAAGTAATGTGGGCCTGTGTTAAGAGATGTGGGGAGGGGTTAAGGAGATGGGGTTTTGCTGTAAATTGGGTGCCACTAGGAAGTAGGGTAATTCTATGATTGGGTATCTTACTACATTTTATCTAGAAGGAGGGTGACTTGGCAGAACTTAAAGCTATAATCAGTAAAGAACCAGCAGTCATTCGTCTTAGCCAGGAGGAGGAGACCATGTGTCATTTTGTGGCTTTGACAATGTTCATGTTTGTGTTCAGACGTGCTTACAAAATAGGCTTGTTTTTGTCTTGATCCATCATCATCTCAGAATAGCCTTGTCTAATGTTGATGTTCTGTGAAATTACTTATGTTTAACTGGATGCCTATTTGTAGGTGCCAGGTCAGCTTCTAGCAAAACCAAGGCCAAGCTGATAGCCTTAAACTGGATCTCAAGTGTCAGGGACTACAGTTTTTCTTTCTCACCACTATATACGAGTTCAAAAATCCACCATTAGGTTCCACAAATGGATTTTAGAGATGCAAAGCCAAGAATAAGGGATACAGGGTTTCCTATGTTCTTAAAAACTAGCTCCCCAAAGATGGAAGAACGTTGAGGTATCAGGAAATCCTGCAGAAAATTGCATTGATTAAAATAGTAAAGCATCGCCCTATCAGCACAGTGACATTACCAAATAGTTGGTGCTGTGATGGAGATAGGACTGCAAAGGGGGAGCATAACAAAGCTCTTCCTGGAAGAGATGACCTTCGAGCATGACCTTTCCAGGAGAGAAAGGGAGAAGGAAGCAAAGGGCAGAAAGAAAGTCATGCATGGTCATGCTGGAGAGAGACTAGTTAGTTACACAGCTTGTCTGGTTCAGTCCCTTCTGAAAAAAAACCAAAAAACCAAAAAACAAAACCAAGAGATCTCACTGCTGTTTGCAGCTTATTGACTGGAAAGTGCTTACTGACCTCAAGGCAGGCAGGTGGTAGGTTGCTTAGCAAACTGAGAGGTGGCCCTGCCCTAAAAAGAAGTGGGGAAATCAGACTACTCAGGAATATGGCCCGGGAAATCCACAGACCAAGAGGCAGTGAGGAGCCCAAGCAGAAGCTTGGAGGGAGTTATGGAGAGTCAGGGTTAAGGGGAAACAGCGATCCCAGGCAGAGAGGTGATAGGTTAAAAAATAAGACATGAGATGTTTGTGACAGACAAACCACAGGAGAGAAGATGCCCAACAGCAGATCAGTTCTGTTTTCATGGAACAACACAGTGGAAACTGCTCACTTCTAAGGTTCTTCCTTTTCTCTACATGGAATCTGACTTGAGCAGAATCTCTGGTTCTGGACTTCAGGCCCTTTCCTCTTCCTCACCCTTTCATGTATATACTTTCAATACCTCCTCCCCCATTTGAGTCCTTTGGAAGAAGCCAGTTTAAGCAAGAATAGAGAAAGCAGGGACCAGACCAGATGAGTGCTGTCTTCTAAGACCTTGGGTTTATAAAGGCCCCAAAATAACTTGTCCCACTTTTCTTTTTGAGTTTTTGAGGCAGAGTCTTTCTATGTATTCTGGGCTGGACTTGAACTCGCTATATAGCCCAGGCTGGCCTCAAAATCAAGATGCTTTTCCTGTCACAGCTTCCCAAGTGCTGGGATTACAGGCATGTGATACCACACTTGCTAGAACTTGTTCCATTTTAAGTGTCAGAAAACCAACTCAATTTGACTTAAGATCAAATTGCTACATATTGTCTCATGTAGCTGAAAAGGCTGAGATAGTTGGTTTCAGGCATACCTACATTCAGGGTCTCAGACAATGTCCGCAGAACCGAGTCTCTCCCCATGTTTCTGCTGGGTTTTTTTCTGTTTCATTCAGGCTGTTCTCTTATAGATTTATATACAATGGACAGTGTCACCTTCCTGATTATGCTGGCAAAAGTCCTGGGAGTAAGGATTGAATTTACTTGAATTAGGAACCCAATCCTGAACAAATTTCTATGGCTAGTAGAACCTGATGGATTAGCCAGATCAAACTTGCTCAATGTCATGGTTAAGACTGAGGGCAGAAGCTGGTCAAGCAAATTTAGCAGATGTTCACTGCAGTATCAATATGTGTGCAAGAGTGTTTCTGAATGCTTTCTTCATTTTCTTCTACCAGGAATAAAGTGTCTAGAGAAGAAGGAAAAACTATGCGTGGTTATTGTGCTGGTTAGGGTGGTATATCAACTTGATTGGCTTTTGGAATCCACTCTGGGAATTGGTGGCGCACACTCGTGGGTGTGTCTGGGTGTGTAAGGAGCAGCTTCAGGGTCTATATATTGGTCCCTGGTCCCTTGCTTTCTGGCATTATTCCGCTGCTATGCTTCTTGGCCACCATGATCTAAGCAACTTTGCTCTGCTTCACCCTTCTCTCATGATGTTTCTGCCTTGGAGTCAGCTGATCATGGACTGAATCCTCTGAAACTGTGAGCCAAGTTTAAATTGGCTCCTTTAAATTGTGGGTGTTGGGCATTGGGTCCCAGTGACAAGAGAGCTTGTAGACAGTTATTATCTGGACATAACTATGTCCTTTAATTTAAATAAAAATAGGTTCAGAAATCAATACACATTTGGTTCCTTTTTATTATTTTTTAATCTTTCAAAATAACTTTGGAATTTCATATAGTTGGTAGGATATAGTTATTAAGAGGGCCATAAGACCGTGAGAAAATAAAATTTTGTATGATCCTAGAAGCATAGGTCTTAGAGTCAAGGACATTGAACCTGGTTATGCTGTTGTATTAGTTAGCTTTCCTGTCACTGAAATAAAACACCTGACACTTGCAACTTAACAGAGAGGTTTATTTTAACTCGCACTTTCAGTGGGTTCAGTATGTGGTTACTGGCTCCAAGGCAGAAATGGCATGATGAAAGTACATGGTAGAGGGAAGCTGCCCTTCTCAGGACAGCCAGGAAACAGAGAGGGAAGGGAGGAGGTGAGGACAAGAACACACCCTTCCAGCTAATACCTTCAGAGACTCACCGCCAACCAGGTCCTACCTTCCAATAGTATCCCTAACCACGACCTCATTAATGGATCAATCTATTGATGAATATAGACCCCCATGATCCAATCACTTTCCAAACACGTGAACTTTGATGGATACTATAGATCTAAAGTAACATTCTGTCCCTACCCCAAAAAGGCTCATGTCCATCTCATTATGTAAGATGCATTTAGTCCACCCCTTAAGAGTCCTAAAGTCTCAACAGTGTATGCACTGCTGAAGGTCCAAGTCTAAAGTCTCTTCCAACACTCAAGGCAAACTCTTTGCTGTGAATCCCTGTAAAAATAAAAGAGAAAGTCAAATATTTCCAACATACAATGACACAAGGTAAACATTCCTTTTCCAAAAGAGAGAAGAGGGAGATAGAAAGGCATTGGACCAAACTAAGACCTAAATCCAGCAGGGCAAACATTAAATTTGGAAGCACCACGTTCAGTACTCTGGGCAGGTTGTGGCGAGATGTTAACTCCAAAGGGCTTGGCAGCTTCGGCCTTAGGGTCTTGCTGATTTCAGCCCACAGGGCATCTCCGAGTAGTTCTGCTTACTGCCTGTGGCTTTCCTCAGTAGATGATCCACAATCCTGGCATCTCCAGCCTCCTGGGGTCTCTACTGTACCTTTGGCTTCACTCTCACAATTTCACGTCTTGCCCTCTCAGGTGCACATTTCCTGGTCTCCTAGACCTTTCTTTGAACTCCAGGTGGAAGACTCCACGATTCTGCACCTCTTGCATTCTCCATGCCTGGGACAGCAGCACCACATGGATAATACTGAGGTTTGCTGCCAGCTTGAGCGGTAGCCAGGGGCAAAAATATCCCTCTCAAGTCACACTTTCAGTGATCCACCTCCAACAAGACCACACTTGCCAGCCATAAACTCATCAGTGGGTCAGCCCTTGATGAGTATTGTACCCCCATGATTCAACCACATTCCAAACATATGAGATTTTGGAGGGACATTCTAGATATAAACCATTATACCCACCTATTGATTTGAGTCATTCAACACCTCTGGGCTTTGGAACCTGATTGAGAATAGGTCTCTTGTGGAGCTCTTGGTGGGGATTACGTGTAAGACAAGATGTCTGACACACGAGAGATGCTGAGAGTAGTAGTATCTTAGTCAGATGGTCTCTAGAGTTAATAGCTTTCAAGAGAGCAGATTTAATGCAGGACAATTACAAGTTTACAGCAGTTATGCACAAGCCAAATGCAGGAAGAGTGCAGAATGTCTGTGTGTGCACTGGAGGCCCGAAAGAGCCAATGTGCTGCGTACATCCCTGTCTGTACTAAATGGCTGAAGAGTCATACCGGAGCCAGGATACGGTTCTCACAGCAGAGATGAAGAGCAGAGCTCCCCAGAAGCAAACAGCAGCCATCCCTGATGACAGCAAGGCCCCGAGCTCCTTCTTTGATGAGAGCAACTGAGTTCCCTTCAGGAGAACCAGCCACAAGAGAGCTTCTCCTAACATCTGCCCACTATCTTCTGCTCCCGTTCTCCTTTATGTTGTGTCAGCAGTAATCTTCAGGTGGATCTTCTACACCCAGAACCCAGCCATAGATTCACCATCACTGCCTTAGGGAAAGGAAAATACTGGTTGCAATCAGTTGATAGTGAGCACTTTGAAAACAGGTAGAATTTAGCTGATAGCAAGTTAATAATTACCTCAATCCAAAATATTGTTTACAATTAGGGAAACTATACATCAAATAGATTTGAAACAATTTTTCCAAACTGGCTTGCACATGTGGTTTGAGTTTTCAAAGGTGACTGGATCATGAGGATGTTATATTCACCAGGAGATTAATCCCCTGAAGAGTTCAGAGCGGAATGTGCTGTTATGAGGTGGGGTCTAGGCCAAAGAGGTCAGTAACTGGAGCATGACTTGAAAGGGTGCAACCTCCCTGGTGCCTCCCTTTTCTCTCTACTTCCTGGCTGCCATGATGTGAGCAGTTTTCCTCTGCCATGTCCTTCCATAAGGACTGAAACTGTGAGCCGAACTGAAAAGAACTGAAAAGTTCCATGGGCTGAAACTGTGAGCCAAAAATAAACCTCTTCTCCTTCAAATCATGGGTTTTGTGAATCTTGTCCCAGCAATGGGAAGGTGACTAAGACAGTTCTATCTTTCACTTTATTGCTTCTTTCCTTTCTTCTTCCCTTTCTGCTATTGAGCCCATCCATGAACTTTTCATTTTTGTTATTGTATTTTTTTGAGTTATAAAATATCCATTTGGTTTTACTTTACATATTTTATTTATTTTCTGAGAATATTTGTTTCTTTGCTAAGGGTTTCTAGTTTATCATTTTTGTTTCAAGTGTTTTTGTAGCCTTCTTTGAAGTATTTTTGTCATGGATATTTTAAAATTGTTGTTAGATAATTCTTTTCTTTTTTGGGGGGCATGCTGGGGATAGAATTTGGGGTCATGAGCTTGCTAGGCAAGTGCTCTACTACTGAGCTAAATCCCCAATACCGGTTGTTAGATAATTCTAATATCTCTGTTATTTTGGTTTTGGTATCTTTGATTGTTTTAAAATTTAGTTTGAGCATATAGCTTTTTCACATTTTGATCAGATTTTTCCCTGGGCAGTTATTTCTTTTTTTTTTTTTTTTTAATGTTAAACATCCTTATTTTCCTCTCTGGATCTTTTGGATCATTCCTTAATTCCCTCCAAACATTCTCCATCTCAAATATTTAACAAAACAATAAGAACCATACCTTCCTTGAAACTAATGCCCTCCACAGTCACAAGCCCATATGTGCTCTTTTTCTGAGCAAAATTCAAGTTGTCTACTATTGCCATCTTCATTTCTTATCTGCCATCTAAGAGCTAATATTAAATTAAACTTAAATTATATTATAAAATATTTCAAACGATTTAATAGTTCATTCACTCTTTTGCCTATACAGTGCTGCAGATACTGCTTTTGTTAATACGACCAATGATTATGTTGCCAAATCTAATTCAACTTTATCTTCATTTTATTTGTTTTGCTGCTGATTTCAGTGACAATTTTGTTTTACTTCTATCTGTCCTAACTTCCCTTCACTGGCTTCCTGGGGCCTGCTAGGATAACTAAGAGTTCTTCCCTTTACTGTCTTTTCTCTTCATGAGGTCTTGCAGTCTTATGGCTTAGATGCTCCTATATACTGATAATTTCCTAGTTTATATCTCTAGCTTTGGTTTCTTCCCTGAACCATAGACTTATATATCTGGTTGCCTTCTTGGCATTGCTACCTGAACATTTAACTGACCTGTCTGACATAATACGATTAAGCACAGTTTACACTCTGAAGTTTTGGTATCCTTCCTCACCACTCATACTTCCCACAGCCTTCCTTGTTCTTTCTTCTGAATCTCTGTAAATGTTGTCTTCTCCTTTACTTAAGCTCCACACCTAGGTGTTACCTCAGTTCTTATTTTTCCTCATCCCCATCCAAAACAGTACTGAATCCTCTAAAATACATATTGAATGTGTTGGCTTTTGTCCATCTTAAATGCTTTCGCCGTTGCCTCAGGCACCATCATCCACTCCTGGACCACCGCTAACAGCTTCTCTGTGTTCTCTGCTTCTACTCTTGCTTCTCTGTGAAACCAATGTCTTTGGTTTAACATAGAAAAAGATGGAAACCACAGAAAAGTATACTAACAGCAACCTAATACCTACCACCCTGAATGTACAAGTGTTAATATTGCAGGCATTTTTTTTTTTACTTCAGATTTTATTTTTCTTAAAGAAAGAAAACAATATTATTAGGTTAAATTCTTTTGTGTATTCTTCTCCCTAATGTCATTCCCCTTTTCTTCCTTTCCTTGATACAACCATTATGATGAATCTGGTGTATGCCTTTCTTGCCCATATTTTTATACTTTTATTTTTCCTATTTGTATCTAACATCTAGCATTGCTATATGCCTAGTATTGTTTTGTATATTTTAAAGAATGTATCAAAGAGATCAACAATTTGAATTTTAATTACTGAGTATAATTGCATTAGATAGATACACTCATTTTACTTACTCATCTGTCCAATAGTTCACTGACTTTATCTGTTCCCTAAGTACTGGGTATAGAACTTAATTGTGCTCTATCCCTGAGCTAAATAACCAGACCTTTTAAATTTTATTTTGAAGCAAAGTTTTGTTAAGTTGTCCAGGCTGATGCCGAACTTGTGATTCTCTTGCCTCAACCTCCCAAGTAGCTGGTATTACAGGCATACGCCACTGTGTTTGGCTTGCCTTTATCTTTATTGTTACTAACAATGCTACTGTGTGTAGACTTGGACATATTTTCTTGCGCAATATTTGAGAATTTCTGTACCAACTACCGAGAAATGAATGAGAATACTGGCTCATATTGTATACATGTTTTCAACTTTACCTGAAACTGTCGAACTGCTCTCCAAAATGGCAGAACAATCCCACCAGCAGAATGAGTGTTTTGTTTTTTTAAAAATATATTTCCCATACTAGATTGTTATGGTTTGTGTCTAGATGTCCCCCCAAAGCCTCATGTGGTAAGAGATAGCTGGATCTAGAGTGTGTGATTACTAAATTGATCCCCTGATCGGTTTGGCATGGTTCTGCTGGGATCAAGGATGTGAAACTAAAATTAAGGGTGGGAGTGCTACCCGCCCTAAGGGCAGGTAGCCTAGATAAAATACAGGAAGAAGCTAATTAGCTGCTCGTTTGCATTGCTTATTTGCATACATTCCTTGGATTCCTCACTTTACTTTGCTGCGGCTCGGCTGCTGGTCCGCCCTACCTCTGCCATGCCGCCCTGCCTCGGACCCAGCGGACTATAGACTGAAACCTCTGCAGACTGTGAGCTAATAAACCTTTCTTCCCCTAACTTTAGGTGTCGAATATTCTGTCCCAACAATGAGAGAAAAGTAACTAAAACATAGATATTGTCTGATTTAAAAATACTGGCAACCTAGAAGAAAGTAGAAAGAATTATCTCCCATCCCATCACTCTACCCTCAACCCCACTTAAGGATTGCCTAGAATACAGTCCACATTTCAAAGAAAAAAACCCCTGGCCCATTAAGGCCATAAGTGTGCATCTGTTCACTCTTCAAACCTCCACTGTCCCTTGGTGCCATTCTCTTTCACTTGGGTACCCAGGCCACACCGGGCCCCTTTGTGTGTCTCAAGCCAGTTGAGCTCCGACTGCCCTGAAGTCTTGGCATGTGCTGTTCTCTCTGCCTGGTTGGTTCTATTTCCAGCTCTTAGTTTGCCTCTCAGCTTATCTTTGAGGCATCAGGATGAGAGTCCCATCCTCTGCCCTCAGAGAAGCCTTTCCAGACCACCTCAGCCCTTCCTCTTTGTTTCCTGTTGGACCATGTGCTTCCGCATCACAGCCTATTTATTTATATGTACTCGATTGTTATATGCAGGCAATATAGTGCTGCTTTCTTCCACCCTCCAGATCTCCAGCACGCTGTCGCTCATGTTCTATGCTAACTGTATTATGCAGAGATGGACATCGTGGGATCTGCAATTTTCAGGGCCGCTAGGTGGGTAGAATACAAATATGCTGTGAATCCGGCACTCTTTTTATGTGCCGGGAAAGGAACAGATAGTTATTGGATGTATCTTTGTGGCCAAGGACTATGCTAAAGTGACTTACACATATTCTTTCTTAATTCTCAGAACAGCTATATGAAGTTTTACTCTCATTTTAAAGAACATCAAAGCACTAAGAGGTTAACCAGCTTGCCACGTGTCATACAGTTACTAAGTGTATAAATCCAAGTCTATCCATCTCCTAACTCTTTCTTTCAATTACATAGTCTAAGTTACAAAATTATTAGATAATTTTACTCCTATTTATGCCTTTAGCAGATTAATTTCATCTTACAAAAGAAATTTTTTTCTCAGTTAAATTTATTTTTTCACTGATATATAAAAACCTAAAAATTGTACATACCTACAAGATACCACGTGATGATTTGATACATGTATGCATTGCATAATATTTAAATCAGGTTAAACTTATCTATCTCCTCAAACATTTATTAGTTCTTTATGGTGAAAACATTAAAAAACTTTCTTTCAGTTTTTGGAAATATATACTATATTACCTTAATTTGTAGGCACCTGCTGTGCAGTAGAGCACCAGACCTTCTTACTTGCGTCTAACTATAACTTAATCATTTTCTTTTCACCTATAAGTGTATCCAGGAGGCAGATGACTGATTGCATTGCCCACTTAAGCCAAGATGCCCACCTGGGGCAGAGTGTCAACTATTAATAGGCACAGGAATCATCTCGGGGTTAGAATGAGTGGTCCTCATCATGCTTCTCAAGCTTGCTTGAGGGTTAGAGACACTGACGGTGTTTTATTTCCAAGCTACTCCTCAGGAGATTTGATTCCTCAAATTCAGAGAGGGGTTACACAACTTTTAATGCCCCAACCAATTTTCAGCATAAGGTAAAATTGGGAAACACTACCTTACAAGAACTTTTGATGGGGTGGCAGTTAAATTGAATTTCAAAAATGACCTCTGAGTTTTAGTGAGAATGGCAGGAGTGAATTTATGCCTTCAGGAGCAACCAACTTGCATAAGCCAATGTTATTTATATGACTTAGTATAAGTGAGAACCCGAGTATTCTGCTAACCAGGTTAGAAACAGTTAAGACAAAATGAAACTAAAACCCTGTAGGTTTTTCAAGACAGAAAATTTATGACAGGACTTGGAAGGGCTGGCAAAACAAATCAGGAGGTTACACAAAAGGCTGGAACTGTAGACCAGCTGGGGCTGGAGGGACAAAGGGGAAAAAGAGTGATCTAGAACCAGGAGGCTGCTGAGATTCCTACTTGGAGAGGATCCGAGGCTTAGATACTCCCCAGCTTAACCATTAATGGGAGCAGGCCTCTGCTGACATTGAAGAGGGGAGGGGAAAAGGGAGAGAGCAAGAGCAAGAGAGAATGAATGATGATTTCTGCCTTCTCTCTGCTCCACATTGCCCCTCATTGGCTGCATGTAATTGGAATTCAGTGGGATGGGAGTGTAGGAGTTGCAGTTCACAGGTGTCTAGCGCCTTGTGAGGAAGAGTAGAACCTAGACTGTAAGCATGGGGCTGAGAACCAACAGGGAAATACATAATCAGCTGAAGCATCTAGTCAATACGGGGTCATCACCCAAGGGAAGTAGTAGGCGGAGAAGAAATAAGTCACCACTCAAAGTAAGGGGAGGTTAGAGTTTAGGGCTGTAATAGTTGTGTTCATTTTACTTGTACGTATTGGTTACTATTACCCTGTATCATATAGTTTATGACTTAACACATAGCAAGGCAATCTATTATTCTAGTCTAAGTCAAAGGGCAAAAATAGCAGCCCTAGGAATGAGTCAAGACCATAGCGTTCTTTTGCAAAGCTCACACATTAAAAAAAAGTTTGAGGCTGGGGATTTAGCTCAGTAATAGAGTGATTGTGTAGCAAGCACAAGGCCCTGAGTTCAATCCTTGGCACCAAAAAAAAAAAATTTTTTTTAAAATTGACTGTCAAATATTAAGATTATATTTCACATAAAAATCAGGAATTTCAGCTTGTCTTGAAAAAATCAGAATGTTTGGCAACATCTGAGTTCCATTTCAGAGTGGCCACACGTCACCTGAAAGCAATGGAGCTAACTGACCAAGGACTGAAGCTGTAAGCCCAAATAAATATTTCCTCCTTAAGAAACCCAAAGTGGCCACAGTCAGCTAAAGGCAGACGGCAGCAGCGCTGTTTAGACAGCCCCCTTCTTTCTGTGTGTCTTCCTTGCACTGCATACCTGGTGTTTCCAGGTGTTTAGTTTGCCACCAGCTGTAATGAGAGATCACTACACTTTTAGTGGATAACTTCATAAAGCCTTAGTTTGCAAGCTTATAAAGGTGAAAAACGAGTGGAATCTGTCTGAGATAGTTTACCTCTGCGTGCCATATTGGGATGGAATAGTGACAATGCTTGTGACAACGCTGAGGATGAGAGTGATGACTGAAACAGGTAGCACCATCCAGGCATGCGAACCGATCATCTCGGAATATATGAAAGTCTCAGTCTTTCATTGGGACCAAAATGTCGCATTAGTGGGGCTTTCTAAAGAAAAGTTCTAATTTTAAAATTTCTTTGGATACTTAATGCTCAAGTTTCTATAGATCACATCCTTACAGAAAAGAGAAGGATTGCAGATATGTATAATCCTCTTTCACATTTTCTCAGGTAATCAGGTGGTATGGAAACACTTAGCAAACAGCTTGTGACCATTCTGAACTCTAAGTCAACCTGTAACTAGATAAGAGCTTTGATTAGGAACTTTTCAAAGATACTTTTCTTCACAACAGCTTAAAGTTATTATCTGGTTTTGCTTCTACGATTTTAAGAACTATTTGAGTAGAGCTGACTAGTTGGATGAATGTCTTATTGGCATTCTGCAGGGACAGAGTAAAATGAAAATTTTCCTGGCTTTTCAGTCTGAGAATGGCTAAATCCCTTACTGGGCTTTATTTTCTACCACGATATAGCTAGAATAAAAAACTGACCACAAGAGGACGCCAAAGACAAAAGTATGAGGCTACTCAACGGATCCTGAAAACCCCATAAAAGAGGAGGGAGATCTGAAGAAGGCAAAGAGGAGAAAGAAGAAACGGCGAACTCACTGACGGAGGGTTACAGATGCGTTTATGGTCTTGGTAGCAAAGTATGAAAATTACAGAACCAACAAAATCTGCTCACTATTTAACTAGAGTCTCCTGTAAAAGATTTTAGAAAGGAACTTGAAGGAATTTAGTTATTTAGAAGTAAGGTTTGTATTTTGCCTCCAGACCTTGAAAATATTTGTGGGCGACCTCTTCTCTTTGAAGATGATGTATTTCTCCAGCTCTAAGTGAAGATAACTCCTGAAGTTTCCACCCTGCAGGGTGCAGGTAGGAAGGGCAGAGAAAGGACTTTTTCTTCTGCAGCCTGGTCCTGGGGTACTTCTAGGAGCTGGATGAAATCCTGTTTCAATATACTTCAAATGCACAAGGGCTGTGTAAGGCCACACGTGTTGTTTTGTGTTTCCCTCCTGAATGAGACCAGTCTACAGCGTCTCTGCTTTTGTGTCTGCAATGCTAACAATATTCTGGAGGTAAAAGAGCTTTCGCAGGTGCCTCATGATTTTAAGATTTGAAAAAAAACTATCTCAGAATACTTGTTTGAATGGTGGAAAAGTAAATCTTTTTGTCTCTCCCTTCCCAACAGTTTATTTTTATGAACAGCTAAAATATTAATCTTTAGTAAAATAAATAAATTGCAAGATATCTTGTGGTCTGTGATAGGATAGTCGGAATTTTATTAAACGCAGGGATTTATCTTGATTTTTTTTAAAACCAAAAGCATAAAGTAAAAATTGCTTTTTGAAGGGAAATGGAGCTCTTTCTATGTGTGCAAAATTTCCCAAAGACAGCAGAGGAAGTCAGCTTATAAATAATCAAGCATGTGCAAGGCTGAAAGGACCCTGAAAACCTGAGGCTGGCCGGTCTGACTGGAGCGCTAGAAAATGCAAAATAGTTTCGCCAGAAAGAGTGAAATAACCTGTCCAACTGGAGGACCGGGCCTGGAATGGGAGCTCCTGCCTCTCTAGCCATGTATGTTCTTTTTCTTTTTGTTTTCTTCTCTCTCTCTCCCTCCCCCACCCCCTTTCTTTTTTTGGTGAGAGTGCCATAAAAAGTTGTGTAGCTGTGATAAAGGTAGTTGCTGAAGCTTTGAAAACAACAGCCCCACTGATCATGTTTAACATCAGCAGCTGTGTCCATGAAATGGATGGACTGTCCTAAGGAAGGGCCAGGCACAGAGTTGGGGACAGATGGCCATCTCATTGTAGAGAAGTGCTGAGAACCCGGACCTCGAGTGGTCAGAGTTTTGATGGACTGATGATTCGCGAGCTCAAAGAGTGGAGAAGAATGACCGCTTCAGATTCGCAGAGGACACCAAATGCACAGAGTGCTAGCTGGCCTGAAGAGTCCGAAGTACTCAGAAGAGAGGAGACAGGGCAGAACCAAAGGTCAAGGCTGTGCGTGCAGGGGGTAGAGGTGTGTGTGTGTCGGGGGTGGGGGTGGGGAACTGGGCCAGGAGTAAGTGGGCGAAGTTCAAAGTTACCAGACGGCGGTGGGGCTGGACTCGGTCCTGTGGGCTGAGAGAGAACAGGCCTCGTCAGTTACCGGTTACTGCCAAGAGGGGCGCTGCTGAGCCGGAGTTCCGGAGGACTGACAACCTCTCCGCACGCTCAAAGTTCGGTACAAACTTTTTAGAACAGATTCTTACAAATAAAACAAAACGTCCTTTTGCTTTGATCGCACGTTTGCAAACAGGAGCATATTTCCCTTTTTGCTGGGTTCACAGTTAGCAGCATGTGCAGGTGCTACTCCCCTGCGAAGGCCCGCGGGGCTTGCACTTGGGCGGGCAGGATCCTGTCGGTTCAAACGGTGGCGTCTTGCGCTTTTCCCCTTGTTGCGTCACGCGTCTTTTCTTTCCCTTCCCTCTTCCTGAAATACATGAAATGTACAGAAAAGAACTGAAAATGATTTAATGATCATTTCTGCACCAATAGTAACACATATTTTCGTAACAATGTTGACATTTTGTTGTGTTCCAGTCAGATTATTTTTTAAATACATTAAAAACAATAAATGCTCAATCGAGGACTCAAGGATTCCTCGAAACTCTTTCATTCGCTCATTTCTTCCTTTCTCCTCCAGAAGGAAACACTTTCTAGTTTGAGCAAATTCCCTTCGTTTGATATGTTTTTACCACACTTCATGTTTGTTTCAAAAAGTAACATATGTTTTTTTTGAGGGGATTATTTTTAAAAAACTTTACCGCAATAGTACCCTACATGTGTGTTTCTGTAGGGTTTTTTGGTCATTCAACATTATGATTTTGAGTGATATTATAGTGATACAGTTAGATTCAATTTATTCATTTTAATTTGCTGCTTTGTATTATTTTTAGTGTGATAAAATTAATGGATCTTTTCACATTTGGTGGACATTTAGATTAGTTACAATTTTTCCATTATGTACCAGCAATGCTTGTATCTCTCTGTGATTCCCTTGAGTATGTGGCTGAGACTCTTCTGTGGGTATAGTAGTCACCAAATGTGTCACTTCCAGTGTGGCCATTCCAAATTGAGCTATGTTGTAAATACAAAATAGCTATGTTGTAAATACAAAATACAAGATATGTTGCATTTTGAAGGCTTACTGTTAAAAAAAAGGCCATAAAATCTCAATAATTGTAGCATATTGACATGATATCAAGTATACTTATTAAGTAAAATAAATCATTAATTGTTATGGGTTCCTTTCTAATTTTAGTGTAGCTGTTAGAAAATTTAAAATTACATTTGCGACTTGCATTTGTGGCTCACATATTGCAAAGTGCTGCTATTAGTAGGTTTCTCTAGGAGTTAGGTTTTATGTATTCTTGTCATTTTCCTTCCTGTTCCTTCCTTTTGCTCCTAATGGCACTTGATTTTTAGAACCACTGCTTACCTATGAAGAGGCTCCTTTCAGTGCAAACCCACCAATCGTGGCAGTTCTTCTATAGCCTTCCCTCTCAGGCTCTACTGGCTTTTTAATTTCTCCGGGAGTGAGGTGACTGCCGGGGTAGTTGTATGTTCGCAGAAGCTCCGGATGGCTGAGGGTGTTTGATGCTTGACTAGTGGATAAGAGAGGTATGACTCCATTATTGATGGAGTTTTGGGGTTATCATAGCTCTCCATTATGCCTTTACAAAATTATTGGTTTGAGATGCTGCTTAAGGACACAGACTTAGCTCTAAGCTATCACACCCAAATTTATACTATCTGTGAGTCAGCTTCTCTCCCCAAGAAACCGAATAAATCTCTGAAATGCTAATCCATCTCTACAGAGCCCAACAGTCAAGGTTACGAGGAAGAAGTTCCCCTCCCTTTCTCCCCCATGAAGCCTTGCCGTTATTCTCTGGGAAGGCAGGGATTTGAGACAGGGATTGGGTATGCACCATTCTTGCTGCTATCACAGCAGCCTAAAAGATGGCAGCTGAGCCAACCCGGAAGGAGCCTCTGTTCCCTATAGTGGTGGCTTCCCCATGTGTGACACAGCTTTGCTCCCTCAGCATCACCATTTCCAATGAGAAAATAAATTGCCTCTGTGCAGCCGCATGCAAAACAGAGAGCCCTTTTAGGTGGCTGGAGCCGGGAGCTTGATAGAGAGCTGGAGTCCTGCGTACTGATTGTCAGTGGGTAGAGCCAGGGATGATTTTTCATTGTCTGCTGACCTCCAAGAACACCCTCTTGGAGTGGGTCTCAAATTTGAAAACAAATCTTCACAGTGGCTTTTCCAACCTGCTTGGTTTTAGAAGGATGGAGCTATTGCCCACATTTTTCAGAAGCCCAGAAAGTTGAGTGACACTGCTTCTATCTTAGAAATATTTCTACTTGACATTTAACACTCCCGTTTTCAGCCAAAGCTTTGTTTACACACAGGGAGGTAAGCGCTCTGTTTAAAAAACGTGGGCATTGTGGTTAGGCAGAGCTTGACTTGAATTGTCACTCGCCACTCTCATTAGTCCTGGGGCCTGGGACAAGGTGAGCACCAGAAGACTCATTTTCTGCATCTATAAAATGGGGATGAGATTACCTACTTTATAGGTTACTGGAACAATGATAACCATTATTATGACTGCTGTTACAATGTATGCCAATTTAAAATGATTTAGTTGAATGAAGCCACCGGATGCTTCGGAACCAAATGACTGCCGAGTCCATTTTAACCGACTGTTTCCAAGGTGTCTGCCTCATGAACTTGTTAACTCAGTCGTTCTGGAAAAGAGATTTTCAAAAGAGCACCTCACTCCCACCTCTCAGGTGCTGCATCAGGATTTTGAGACACTGTGGCTTGAAAAACATTAAATTTTATAGTATAGTTTTAATTTAGAAAAATGTGTGGAAATGAAATATTTGTGTTCCATAGTACTGTGAATCCGGAAGTAGGACCAAATCTTCCTGACTGACAGGGCTAGGTGTGTGATGGATGCTCACAGAACATGGTAAATGTTTACATTTTAAAAAGTATTGCCACAAAATACACATTGCTACTAATCCTCCTCAAAATATTCCCTCTTGTTTTAAAACTTGCCTATCCCATCGTTCCTGCTGCTTTCTGAAGTAGTTCTGGAAATCATCTGTGAGTGTCTTTAGTTGCATGGTCGTGGCTACCTTAATGTCCTGAATCAGTTCAAAACATTGACCTTTTGTGGTCATTTTGACTTTGGGGAAGAGCCAGAAGTTGCACAGAACCAGATTTAGTGAACAAGGTAATGAAGACACACGGTCATGTTTTTATTTGACCAAAACTGCCATAAACATTTGAGCAGTGAGGTATGATAAAAACTACAGTGAATGTTTAAGTTAAAAAATACCACAGTAAAATATCCATTGCCATTAGTCTCCCTCACAATACTGACAATGATCTCCCCTTGCTTTGAATGCACTTAGCCCACACTTCTTGGTGTTGCATTTTTTACTGTATTAAGTTTTTTTTAAAGATTTAAACATTCACCGTAGTTTTCGATCACCCCTTGTAGACTCGCACTGCGATTCTTAAAATAAGGAGAGACGTGTACACTATGTGTGAAGTTTTCGTGACAAACACAAAGCCCCTGTGGAGCGCATGGAGTCCGCCTCTCGCCTGTACTCCTGCAATTCTGCTACCTGCCACTAGAGGCACGTGCGTGCCATTAAGGACAGGACTCATCCGGCTAATATGTATAGTTAGTTCTACTTGTTTTCATAAAGACGTAATTT